>JAHWFP010069930.1:0-39180 GCA_023313725.1 Lithobius niger | reverse complement strand
ACAACATTTTCCCGTGCCCACCCAACTGCCGTCGTCGTGTAATTTAACTGTAAATTACAAACGCTAACTAAATTTATTGAGTTTTGTTGGTAGTGTGCAATCTGGCACGCTTCTCATTTCGACATGTTTTCAAAAATTAAACATGAGAACAACGCCAATGATAATGGAGGCGGGAATTTGGGAGGTGGAGAGAGAGAGGGAATGATGCGATTTGCTTTTACTTGACTTTTTAATACCAATGAGAATTCCAATCCTATAGAGCAGTGACATTTGCCGCCATATTGGCACCAGTATGGGTTTTGGAGGGCATAACTACACGGTGCACTACATAAAAATGGAGGGAAAAACAACGGAAGAGCGGATTTCCTAGGCTTAAAATAACGTTGTTTTTCCCAACTACAAAAATCGCGCGTTTTCACTCTTCACAGCATCGGCTTCAGTATGACGCCCTTCTGTTTCTCTCTGCAGTGCCCCTTGCAGCTAACCCATTAAGGCTCCAGCATAGAGTTATATACAATAAAACTACATCGTGTCACTGCTTTATAGCCTGTTCCACATTATGTTTGCAGAAAACTGACTGTATGACGCCATGTTTATTTCCACTATGAGTGTAAAATCACGTAAATATCGTACTTGTAAACATTGATAGTAACTGTGTAGAGTCTACAAGTGTGAAAGCGACATGTTTTTGCACTCGTAGTGCAACGAAACATGGCGTCATGCAGTAAGTTTCTTGCAAACATAATGTGGAATAGAGTATAGTCAAAATGTGCCCGGCTTAATTGTTTTTTTTTTATTGGCGCTGATGACCTAGCTGTCGACACGCCATACAGCCTCCACCCCCTCCCTCTCCCCCATTCGCTTATTGTATATTGCCTCAGCCAGTTTATACTTATCTCGCCACAGGAGTCTATTTACTAGTCGTAACTGTTTTGATTGCATTAGTTTTACTTTTTGAATAATTCTGTAGACCAAATTCTTCGGGCGCTTTCTGTTCCAACACCTCCCTCCTTATTTATTCAAATGTCAAAACTTTCATTCAGTTAGTACTAAGGACCTAGAACTGTTATTGTTTATTTTATTTGGTTGTATTTATAATTTTTTATATCCGTTGTATAGGCAGGAATTGAACACAAAATCGACCTGCGAATCAAGCCAGCAGGAGAAACATTAGGTAAGTATCGACCTCGAAGGTGCATTGCGTATAGCAACGCAGAAACATGTGGCACAAACATAAATCTGAAAAGAATTTAAAGGTACATTCCTTCCGTTTGGCTGTCCTGTAAGGCTTAGTTTTGCAACATTACTTCAGACCCGTGTAGATGTTGCAAAGGCCTTCATTTAAAGTACCTATTTTTCCTCTCGTGAGAAGATGTTTTGCTACATTCACTCTATAACCTATGTGAATGTTGCAAAAGCTATTTCGCGCAGGATATTCGAATAAAGTGAGAATGTATGTCCTTTTAACTTATTTATTGTTTTTTTTGGGGGGGGGGGAGACCGAAATCCTGGGACTAGGATACTGCACTTATGCCTGTCACTCTGTAATTAGAACGCAATCACTAGCGGCTTCACGTACAAATTGAGATTATTCCCTGGTAAGTTAGCAAGAAATCGAAGTACAAGAACAACGAAAACAAGGCAAAAACAGGGAAAATCATACAGCATAAATAACGTAGTACAGTATACTTTGCTGAGCCTGTGTATTTACGAGGCTACCTGGATGTAAAGGCTTAACGTTAGAAATTCGACGCGTCGTCCAGTTAGCCATCGATGATTCTGCCACCAGTCGCGCTACTTACACCCCAAAAATGAACTGCTCTAGCATGCGGACTGAACTGTGAAAGGTACATACGTGTGACACGCGATAGGCGGATTTTAAACTTAAAACACTGCATTGACACCAAAATTATTAAAATTTAACAACAATGGCTTCATGGTATACGTACCTCTTTTTTCACTCAACGACAAAACAAAGCCTCCGGAGGTTTAATTTCATAAATTTCAAGCAGAAGAGCAACCAAGGTACTTGTGTATTGTACTGTATGATACGCTACGGCCTTTTCAATTCTCATTAAAAATGTGTTAAAGGATCCTTTAGTAAATCGTCCGAAGACTTCAAGAATAGTCACCATTACCGTAAAATAATGTTCGTTTAGCGCTGCAACACCGGTAAATCTAATAATGAAAAGATATCACGTTTTTGTGCATCTCGCATACACTAATCAATGATACGATTGGGGTTTTTCGTTTATCTTAAAGCTTTGAGTTCAGCGCAACGCTTGGACGACGCGTCTAGCATGCTACGTGAAACCGAGAGTTAAGCCTTTTAAATATAGGTAGTCTTGGTATTTATTTGTATTCCTTCTCCACTGTCTATGGCCACAAGTATTTTCGATCCAACGGAGCTCTTGTCACTGCAGTGACCTTAACAACGGGTTCACGGAGCCATCTTTACGCCAGTGGAGGAGTGGGCATATCGATAAAGGCGTTTGTCAGTCATCTACGAGCGGATTGGGTTCCGAATTCAAATAGGGTCATATGCCCTTCCGACGAAACGTTAGTGCATAAAAGTGGCTTATAGTGTCCGCGGCCTATCTCGAGTTCGCCCCAGAACGAATACAGATAATCGATTGTATGTTTTCGATAGCAGAGCACCTTGTTGATATCCTAGAGGGTTACAAAAACCATGGCGGCCGTCGTTTAAAGCCGCTCCCTCCAGGAAGATGTAGCCGCTCGTAAAATACCTGCAGGACTCAAGTTAGGCTGCGCGCACAATAGTGTACTGTGTGATTTTTAGTGCATGATTTTCGGTGTTTCGCTTGTTTTCCTATTTCCTCTACATAATTTACAGCCATTTGTGTGTAGATTTATTAAATTGAAGTATCCTATAACTGTTAAGAGTATGCAGGTTTGATTATGCTACTTAATTCAGTGGTAAAAGTCTCACATAACCATAAAAAAACAGAGGAAAAAAATGATAACTCCAAGCAAGATAAACTGTTGCTCCATACAGTTTGTTGGGTAAAACATTCCGACTTTTCTGTAATGGTAGCCTACACAGAACACGTTGCCTTAAACACACGGCACACATGCTACCGGTGCGTAAGAGGTTTTCCTAATAAATTTAAGAGACTTGATCACTGCAGGTTGGTCCTGCAGCAGGTTGTTCCTAGTTAGTTGTTATTAACTCTAAACTTTATGATTTGTCTTTATGATTGAGCTCACATAATGATTTCTTCTATGTTCTTTAAATTTCTCATTGCTGTAGCTATCAAGTATAATAAATGTGATATGTTACAGACGAATTATTAGCCCAAGGCTTAGAAGGAACTTTCGACTTGGCGTTCATCGATGCCGACAAAGAAAGCTACGACTTGTACTTCGAGAAATGTCTGCAGCTCATGCGACCAGGTGGAGTCATCGCTATCGATAATGTAAGATAACAGATCACTAAAAACTGATTTTTTTTTAAACGCAAAAGATAAGTGAGGTGTACGTGATAAGAACAACACGTTTAAAATAACAAGGTTACCAGTGTTATAGTGCCTGATGTCTGCATCGAACACGTGTCCCAAATGTACGATGACTGGCAATATAATACCGAAAATGTTTGACATTATTTAGGTGATATCATTCAACCAGGGAAAGGCCGCCAAGGTTAATCCTATTAGCCAAGTTAATCGCTCCGAATAATACTTTGGACGTTAAATGAAAAATTGAAAATTGCTATCGCTATAGTAAGCAATCTTCTAGTTTTCATTTACCTTTCGAACTGCTAGAGGTGAGATTAACTTGGCTAATAGGATTAACCTTGGCGGCCTTTCCCTGGTGGTATGATATCACTACTTTCAAAGGCCGACCCTTTTGGGAAACTTGGCGGCTTCTCTTACACCAGTTTTGGTTTTGGGTGGATTGATACTGCATGAATTGCCACCCATATTTATCAAAATTCGTTGATAAGAAACCTCGCAAATTTGGCACTTTAACGAAAGACAAGCAGTCACATGTAGGCACGCTTCGATTATGTTGATACCTAAGTACATACCTAAGTTGTTACCTTAATTCCATGCTTGCACAAAAACAATGTTTACTGCTGTAAGGGCGCGTTTATGCAATGACACGCCAACGCCGTATCGCAGCTAGAATTTAATCGCAATGGCTAAGACGTCGTTACCATGGTAACAACGTTACCTGGATTAGCTAAATCCGACATAACCCGTGACAATACGTAGAAGAATTCTGCCTGAAGAAACAAATTTTTCCAGTCGCTTCTTAACTCACGTTATTGACTGACTGTCTTCGTTGTTGCGAGCCGGCTGAGCTAAAACTGCCGCCATGTACAAATTTCAAATGATTTCTAGATTTCTAGTTTCTAGATACGAGAATGCAAAAGCGAGTCGTTGTTGACACGCGTCCCTCGACCGAGGAACGCGAAGCGCGATGAGGCCTTAAAACTGGACCTTGGTGTTAATTTTTATTTTCAAACTCGGGTTTAGTGTCGGAGAACTACGTAACGTACAAAGGTGGTAAAGGTTGAAATAAAAGAGCACGCATTCCCATTCCTGTAAAGAAAAAAATCTTAATCATGTATCTTTGTGCACCTTAATGCCTTAGCGCACCTTACGGATAAAATTGGAAAATACTTGAAATGTAAATCTGATATTGGAAATGCTGATATGCTTAATTACGATAATTTACGTGACTAAATATTCCTAATAATTCTCTTGCACAATATTCCATAAATATTTTAAAATCAGTAGGTCTTCGAACTGCCTTTTGAGTTTAGGAAGTAGTGTGTCAGGTAGCTCCCCATTTCTTCTGTCTGTATCTCAAAAGCTTCCTGGATTTTAGAGTTCAGTAAGTGATTAACATCCGTAAATGGGTAAGTGGTCTTAGGTGGCCACTGTAACCATTTTTGGGGGGAGGGCGGGGGCGGGCCGCGCAGCGCGGAACGAGACGTGTAGAGTAGTGTACTCAAAACCTAGCTCTTTTATAAAGCAATTTAGAAGCCCAAACACTATTGCCGGAAAATATTTGAAAAAGGGAAGATAATGCACTGGAATAACGCTTGAAAAAACAAAGTAAGACTACACTGGACTACTTGAAAAAGGTAAGAGAATATACTAAAATATACTTGGAAAAGGTAAGAGAGTACCACAGAATATACTTTAAAAAAAAAAACAGAACTGTCATGTTTTACAAACTATGATTACTGGCATTACACTATAGTGTCCGCGGCCTATTTTGAGTTCTCCGCAGAATCGATTGTACGTTTCCAGTAGCAGAGTGCCTTGTTGATATCCATATAAGACAGAGTAACATTTTAAAAATTCATGGCAGTATCTGCCGAGTCACCTAGTCTATAAAAACAAACCATTCAGGCATGGTCAAGGCCTAAAACATTAAAATTATTAAAAATGTAAAAAATATAAAACTTCCGGGCGCCCATCTAATAACATGGTGTATCATTTGGTATCATTTGGTATGTTTTGTATTTTTAATATTTTTAATAATTTTAATGTTTTAGGCCTTGACCATGCCTGAATGGTTTGTTTTTATAGACTTGGTGACTCGACAGATACTGCCATGAATTTTTTTAATGTTTTAGTTTTTACCTGAAGACGGGAAGTTGTCCTCCCGAAACGTAGTGTGGTTTTATTTGTGCACGAAACTGGCTGTTACTCTATCTTATCTGCAAAAAGTGCTGAAACTTCTCAATTGTTGATATCCAAGATGGTTACAAAAACAATGGTAGCCATTGATTAAAGCCACGCCCTCCAGGAAGACGTAGCCGATCACAAAATACTTGCAGGACTCAAGATACGCCGCGCACACAATAATTCATTAGAGGTTTATCGGCGTTGTTACTTTTTGTCAATACGGCTTACACCATAATCAAAATACATCAGTAACATTTTGCTAATTTATTATTATTGATCGTTTTAGGTTTTGCGTGGTGGATCAGTTCTTGAAGAAAATCCGACTTTTCAGGGCAGCGTGGAAATCAAAGCCCTCAACGATAAACTTGCTAAAGACGAACGGATTGATATCTCTTTCCTTGTTATAGGGGACGGGTTAACACTCGCTTTTAAAAGATGAATATATTATTGATGCTTACTTTCAGCTGCTTCAGGACTGATCATTTGTTTATTTTGTGCAGTGACAAAGCTACGGAAATGTATTAAAGATACGGAATTTTTACTGAACGTACTGTGGGTTTACATACCATCTGTTATTGTGTAATATAACTTTACTTCTTCCGGATCAATAATAAAAATAAAAAAACTTGTTGTGGGGATATTGAGTCATGGGGATTTTGACTGTGGGTATTATGAAACAGACCCCATTTGTTTAAGAGTAAAAAGTTATTATTGTAAAATTACTGCTTACAAAAAGAAAATTACATGACTATTAGGCAGTCACAAGTGCACAGTGTAATAGCCTGCACTGCGCGAATAGCCTTTGCAGCATTTACATTGGTTAGAGTGAATGTAGCAAAACTGTTTCTCACGAGGGGATAAGTAAGAAAATGAATGCCCTTGTAACATTACACTCTTCTGACGTAGTGTTGCAAATGTAAGCCATACAGGAAAGCCAAACGGGAGGAATGTACCTTTAATTTGACGCTGCATGGACCAATTTTTCCAACAATTTTTCCAACCGTGCATCCAACACCACCCACGGTTTCAGCTAGTGAACATTTAATAATTAGTAGCAATTAGCCTAATAACGGACAGTTTCTTTTCTTTTCTCGATGTAGCCACTGCCAGAACTATCGACGACACTAAGGGCAAATTTACGCAACCACTCACTTTTTGCATTCTCGCAGCTAGAAGCTAGAAATCACCTCAAATTCCAACATGGCGGCGGTTTTATGTCTGCCGCCTCGCAACGAAAACAGCAAATAACGTGGGTTCAGAAGCGTTTGGGAAAATTGTTTCGTCATGAGGAATTCTTTATATTACTGGCACGGATTATAAGACTGCAAGTATTTACTCAAACAATGTAGGATTTAGCTAATCCATTTAGCGTTGTTACCATGGCAATCTCAGCTTTGCCATCGCGATTGAGTTCTAGCTGCGAGAATGCACAGGGGAGTCGCTGCGTAAACGCGCCCTAAACGACATTCACTCGAAACTGTGTCGACTTTTCAACATGGGCGTAGTTTGCTACTATGCCAAGAAAGTAAAAATTCGGTCCCGAGCGGCAAGGAAGCATATACCTTCAGGCATGTTTTGTCCAAGGTAACTGTTCATATAATCGTCTCTAATTCTCCGGAGGCCTTGACGCGCTTACGTATAGAAAAAAAAAATACAACGCATGGTGAACACGGAGAGAAACTCACCCAAGCAAGACCAGGTAAGAAAGTTTCAAGGGATATACCTCCCAGCGCCGTTTTTCTCGATCCTCCACATGAAGTACGGCCCCCAAAGGTCTATTTCCTTACCGTTAGTCTGTCCTTAGCTGAAAATCCTTTTTTAAATATGGCGTCTAGGAGATTTTGTGTTGAATATAATGGAACTTTATTTACGAACGGCCCGTAAGTATATGATGCTTTGCGTGCTTACAATAACCATGACGTTTCATCTCTGTGTGTGCATGTCCTAATTTGCTTATAATTACCATGAGATCAAAAATCTAAAAGCGTAATGTGGTAAAAATTAAAATTAATTATTCCAATAGATTAGAAGCAAAATTATAAGACACTAGCCTAGAAAATTATAAATTGTGATGTTAAAATACGAGAATGATTCCGGTTTGTGACGACACGATTAATGCGTTCATGCTGGTTCGTCTGTTAGGCACAATGCCAACTGAGACAGTAGCTATGTTCTTCGCTGCGAAGAAAGCAGTTACTGTCTCAGATGACCTTGGTGTTCGTATATGCGCAGAAGGCGACCACCGCGAACTGTTATGAGGCAGGCCGGGTGTCCCTTTAAACTTATGTTACCTCTAATTAAGGTGCCTGGTAGTAAGGAATCGTACTCACCAGATCCACCACTTACGTTAATATTACGTAGGTATGTTAATTCGACATCACTGTAGTAAATTTAAACTACGTGCCAAGTGGCACGGAAATGACATGCTAAAAAGGTGATAGGATTGAAGTGTGGCTCCGGAAAACCGGAAGCATACTATTTTTATATTATATCGGATAGTAACGCCAATACGACGTCACCAGCAAGTTGCTATAAACAAGAAGATATTAAGGAAAATTGGAAATAAGCCATCAGCGAAAATATTATTATCCATAACCAAAACTGGTAAGAGAAGCCGCCAAGTTTACAAAAAAGAGTTGGCCTTTCAAAGTAGTGATATCATTCAACCAGGGAAAGGCCGCCAAGGTTAATCCTATTAGCCAAGTTAATCGCACCGAATAATACTTTGGTTGTTAAATGAAAACTTGAAGTTTGCTACCGCTAGTAGCAATCTTCTAGTTTTTATTTAACCTTCGAACTATTAGTAGGTGCGATTAACTTGGCTAATAGGATTAACCTTGGCGGCCTTTCCCTGGTTGAATGATATCACTACTTTGAAAGGCCGACCCTTTTTGTAAACTTGGCGGCTTCTCTTACCAGTTTTGGTTTTTGGTGGATTACTATTACAAGTTACATAAAAGTTACATAAAAGATATTACTGAAATTCATCATTTCCAGAAATGCCTGTTTCGGTGGCTGTTGGATATCAGTACTGTAGCCAATGAAAACTTATTTAGATTTTCTTGTTTCTTTGCAGCATGTTAATTATATTTTTATTGTTATTATTTTTTGCTACTATGCACCTTAACTTTGCATTTGTTATAGTGTCCGCGGCCTATCTTTAGTTCTCCGCAGAACGAACACAGATAATCGATTGTACGTTTTCAGTAGAAGAGTGCCTTGTTGATATCCAAGATGGTTACAAAAACAATGGCGGCCATCGGTTAAAGCCACCCCTTCCAGGAAGACGTAGCCGCTCACAAAATACTTGCAGGACTCAAGATACGCCGCACACACAATAATAATAGTGGTAACTATTGCTAGTAAAAGTAACTTTCCATTCACTATTAAAAATATAAACTTATAATAGTAATAAAAATATCTAAAAAAAAAATAGTAATAAATAGTGGTAATAATTTTATTATTACTGTTGTTATTATTTTTTTTCTGCGATACACTCCAACTTTGCATTTCTTGCATAAGTTGACATTTGTATTCTTCTGTTTTTTTTTTGTTTAGTTATTTTTCATTATGACACGTCACGCGCGAGCATTAGCTCTTGTGGGGTGAGGGCACATAATGGCATTTGTACTGTTTGCCTGATTCAATAAATTAATAAAAATGTAAGATGCATAATTAGTAGGGTAGGGGTGGCACCAGTTCGTACATGTACGTAAGTATTCTACAATTTCACTCCTTTTTTTACCTTATTTCATAATTGTTATTTTTTGATCAGTCGATGAACCAAAATTTGCGTGAAATCGCGATTATCGGGAAAACGTGAAAACACGATTGGCCGTAACTCCATAACTACACAACGCAACGGGGAAACTTGGGCTCGCTTGAAAGCTGGAATCCGCGTTTCCCGTTTACATCAATGAATGACGTCATCAGTTTGTCGTCACATTATTGGTTAAACAAACACTCTTCTCATCGTGTCCCGTAGGGATCTCAGTCTACAGCGCATTCTGTAGTATTACCTCCGAAACCTGTGGTACGTGATACCAAAACGTGTTATGGCCGTTGTGAAATGACGTCACGTGACGCGCCATTTCAGCTCCACCACCAAAGCGCTCGCACATACGTCACATGGATAAATTGAGCCCTAGATGACGGCTCGCGAAAAATGAAACCGGCGGTAGTCAAATAACAGAAATAAAACAACTACAAACTATTTGTACAATACTAAAAAAACAGCATTCAGCATTCAGAAGGGGTTGCCAGTTGATATTCGGGAGGAATAATATCGGATCTCGTGATTACAAGTAGTCCAGTCAAATTAGATCAAATGATCGGAAAAATTCATAATAAGCTGATTTTTGACACAAATGTTCGTAGTTACATCAAATTCAACCAGGGACCTAACCCAAACCTCTACGTCCCTGATTCAACATACTAAAAGTCCTCAGCTGTCCGTGTTGAGCTAACACCGCCATCTTGGAAACATGGCGCCCGATATCGGTTTTTTCAATGTATCTCGGCAACGGTTGCTCGGACATGAAAATATGTTCTGTCCAAAAATGTAGAGCATTGAATTTTCTACAAAAAAATGTTCTATTCATTTTTTTCGGAGATGAAATGATTCAGCCAATAAACGCTGTAGAAGAATGTTAGAGCTAATGCCACCATCTTGGAAACATGTATGTTGAACCTTAGACCATTACGAACATTTGTGCCAAAAATTGGCTTATTATGAATTATTCCGCGATTCGACCTAAATTTGGTCTAATTTGACGGGACTAAAGGTTGTCTTTAGTGGAAAGTGAAGTAAAGTCGACACCACGGGTTATTTCTTCATTTTATCAGAATTGAAATTGCCATAACTATTTTGCCATAAACAACATATCGTTATTTGAGAGCAGAATTTTAGGAGTTCTCGCTAGAGTGGTCGTTTTAGTCTTCTGTACAGCCGAAGCTGCTGAGAAGGGTATTGCAACGACTTTGTCCGTCCGTCCGTCCGTCGCCTTTTTGAAATCCAGAACGGTACCAGATACAGATAAACTGTTTTCACCATAGGATTCAGCGACCATAAATTAGCTAAAAAAAAAAAAAAAAACACGCCAATGTCGAAAACTAGGCCTGAAAGCTAAAACATTTTTAACCAGCAATTGTGATGTTTACTACTCTTAGATTGTGCATATAATAGAGAGCATTGTTGCAGGGAGCTGATACAGGTGTGCGCCTCAACATTTTCGAAAGCGGCAGAACTGTATAGAAGATTATTAGGTTGCGACTAGGTAGCTGCTGCTGCGGCCGCTTTTTTTTTTTTTTTTCAGGTAACTCCAGAAACTATGTACAATGCAAATTAAGTGACTATAATTTAGGTTCAGTGTAAACAAAAATTAAAATTAAAACTGAGCTTACTCTTATCCTGTATTTTTGGTTCACAAAAACGGCTACCTTTCTTAGTCTCAGTCTGGCTCAGCGGTAGGACCTTGGCCTTTGGTTTCCAAGGTCCTGGCTTCGATTCCCCGCTCAGGCAGTCTGACATTTAAGTCCAAAAGGCAACGTAAATAGGTTTGCATCTGTATTTAGTTATTTCTTAGTCTCTAGTGTTTGAACTTGATGAGGTAATGTTAAAATTAAATTTACAAACAGTCAAATCATCATTGTTGCCTTTTTCGACGTTCCACCCATTGCCGTACAATGTGAAACTTAAAGGCCTTTGGGGCACCTCAAGACATGACCCCCCCCCCCAGAGTGATGAAATTTTGCGTGTGTCATAGTGATGCCCAACGGCGACTTATCAACACCCTGCCAATTAGGTTTTTTACCCTCCACCCCATTAGACAGTGTATAAAGAAGTACTAACAGTGTTCCCACAAACTAAGCGACGCGTCCAGTCTTTCCACATTTATGTAACTTGCAATTTTCAAGTTGAATTTCCAAATCAAGTAGTAGCATTCCGTACCGACAAATTGCCACTAGCGGTGAGGCAAACTTGCCTTGTGATTTAATGAAAGGACAAGGTTGAATTAAAAATGTTCCATAAAAAAAGTCCCTTACACCCATCTTGTGTCGAGTTTCATACAATAAGTCTGATGAACGCAATGTTTGCTTGTATGCCTACACCCATAACATAGTGCCTTTAGTGCCTTAAAGACAGAAAACGCCATGGCTTTTCCTGAAATCTAGTGAAAAAAACTCCACTAGGTAGTAATGATATTGACAGCTTCAAAACCGTGTAAACACTCACATCGCTGAGGCGTTTTTAGGAATTTTGGCTGCTGAAACAAATAATAACCGGTCCGTATGATTAAATTTATTTTCTTTGAAATCACCAGTGGCAGCGTACATAGTACCTATCCTAACTTGACATATAGCCAAGGTCCGCTGAGATAGTAGCTGCGCAGCTACTATCTCAGCGGACTTGCATATAGCTGTAGTTAATGATACTGGAGCCGATGATCTTACAACCCAGGCTCACATCTTCCGCCTATACCCACGAGCCTTTGATTAGGGAGATGAACTAATTAAAAAAGTTAACCGGCTCTAGATATAATCTGGCACCATAGATAAGACAGATAGGATCAACACGTTCAAAGGTTGGCGCAACTTTGCGTTGATATATAAACAGGTGAAGCGATGAGTTACCTCTCTCGCGTATCAGCTTTAGTGTTGACTGGATCGGCTCTTGCAGTAGGCCACCTGTCTGGACTCCAAACTCAAGGTTAGTTACAATTTTATTGCACCTGACTTCAGTTAAAAATACTGATAAACCAGCGTTGCATTAAAAACGACTTTGCTTGTGACCAAATGGGGTTTAGTCGAAGCTTATTGGTGTAACCGTTTATCCCTTTCCCCGCCTTTATATTAGAGCAAGCAACCAAACCGAAAAAAAAAAATTAAATCCCAACGTGCGTCGTGACTCGTGTGAGGGTTCCTGGATCCCAAACAACGTGCGAAAGCACAGCCCGATAATCTGGGTCAGGGTAAAATATACAGGGTGAGGTAACTAAACTGTTACGAGCCGATATCCTGTTAATGGCTATTGAGAGAATAATAATGATAGAAATGCAGTGATGGGTGTGATGGGGGACGTTTACCCGAGAAAAAAAGGAATGACCTTGAATTGATATTTCACGGTCATCCTCGTGCTATTTTCCAAACGAGATAAGATCCGGCAAAAAAGTAAATTTGAAAGTTGGACGCATGGAGACGATATGACCAACAAAGAAAAAAAAAACAGATTCAAAATCGAATAATAAATAAAATAGTTACGATGCTGTTTAAAAGCTAACTCTGAACATGCTGGGCACTGTAGTGATGCCAACATCTCGGCAGTTGGCGTCACTACAGTGCAACCAGCATATCCAGAGTTACCTTTTAAACAGCATCGTAACTATTTTATTTATTACCAGATTTTGAATCTGTTTTTTGTTGTTATTGGTCATATTGTTCCTTGCGTCCAACTTTCTAATTTACTTTTTTACCGTATCGTATCTCGTTTCGAAGATATCACAAGGATTACCGTGAAATATTAATTCAAGGTCATTCCTTTTTATCTCGTGTAAACGTCCCCTATCGCACCCATCATTGCATTTTTATCATTATTATTCTCTCATTAGCATTCACAGGATATCGGCTTGCAACAATTTAGTTGCCACACCCTGTATAGGTAGTGTTACTCTTTGTCACATGGGGTCGCGACTGCATTCCAAACCTTCGTAATCTACACTCCGTCCGGCGTTGGCCGACGCCGGTAAGGCAACATGGTGCCCAGCTAACTTTTGTTCTCGTCTGAATGTCATTCGCGAGAAGCCAATCCTACAATCTATTTATTTACTTATTATTTTATTAAAAAAATCATTGCAACGCCCTATAAACAGCATAACAGTAATTTCAGATTAAAACAACAATTTTTAAAAACATAAGAAACATGACCGCGCTTATGGTGCTCCCTTGCCCACCGTTCTCACCTCTGCTGTTACCTGAATGAGATTCGTGAGATACACATCTCATAATTCATCACTTCTGTCATAATCTCTCCTTTGGTGTGCAAGGCAACGTATGTATTGGGCAGATTGCCAAAATTGTGTAAACGCTGTGTATCTTAGAAACGATGCAAACATCAATTTATAAAATTTAACAGCTATTGGAAAATTAGTTCAAACTTTTGCCTGAGCTAGGATAAATTTGGCAAACAGTGTCACAGTTTAACTGTAGCTGTGCGTGTTTTACCCTACTCGTCGGAATAGTCTCTCCAACCTTTTTTCAGTTGCTGCGACTGAATTTGCACACCATGTTCAGTCTTAATGGCAGCTGCCATCCCATAGTCTCAAAGCGGAAGTAACACATCTGGTTACGTTTTAAATCGGGAATCTGCCTGTCCGGTAACCGCAGTATACCATATAATTATCGTCTCAGATGAAACTAGTACCTGTTTTCAACGATATACCGTCAGAGGGCGCTGTCGTCAAGTAACAGGAAGCGGAACGCATTATGGGGAGCCAAACTATTTAGCGTCACCAAAACAAATTGATCACGATAAGAATACAAAATTAATCGTTTAAAAATTATCATTATATCAAATTAGGACATAATAATTTTAAGATAGATCGAAACAGCATGGCTGATCAAATTTTACGTTTTTAAATCCAACATTCAATTTTAAAACGGGTTTAGTCACGAGTGGTGCTAAGTATAACGCATGGTTTAGTGTTCCGAGAAGTGTTCTGAGCGGCAGCTTTGGCTGAAGCTTCTTCCGTGGTTCACGTTTCTTGTAACAAAATGAATACGGTTTGGATCGAACACAGAATAAGTTATTCAACTTCGGATGTTCCCCAGCTACAAGTATTTCGTCAATTTCCGAAGGTATTGTAGCTTTTGCCATGGTTACCATGGTAAAGATGCCGCCATTTTGTATTATTTTGCGCCTCCTACGAGCACCTGACACGTGCTGCCTTCTAGTGTCGTTGATGGAATTAGGTATTATTTTATTCCATGTTTTCAGAAAAGAGTCACTACCTCTATCTACCCTGGTCAGAGTGGTCAGGCTATGAGCTAAGTGAACGCAAGATTGAATTCCACGACCGACCAATGCTTAAAAAATAGTTTAAAAGTCGTCTGATGATGTGAAAAAGGTGTAAAAAGCGAGTTGAATTGAGTTTATTTCAGTACAGTTTACAAGGAAATAATAGGCAAAAGATGGACCTGACATCACAACAGCAGATGCCCGCGTGTGGGTAAGAGTCGCACAAAGAATTAAAGAAAAGAAACATTTTCTTAAAAAAATAGGAATAAGAACAGTACTTAATGTGGAAAACATGATTTTCAAAATCAAAGAAAGCAGGATTAGGCCACTTAAAAAAAGAAAGTTGGTTCTCGGGCATTTTTCTCAAGAAATCTGTACGGGCGGGAGGAATTTTATTTTTATTTTTTTCATTTTTCAACCCTATTTTTCAGTGCATTTTGGGGGATTATTTTTTACTTTGGGTAAAATAAAGAATACTGCCTCGTAATGCTATTTACCACGTGTCCACACAATTATTTAACGACAAGAATGCTAATTTAGTATTTCAATATCTCACTAAGGGTTATTTTTGTTTTGTAACTTGCTATTTTTGCCGCGTAATTGTTTCTTTTTATTTCCCGTTAAAATATCGGTGCGGGAGGGCCTGAGAACCAACTTTTCTTTTTTTAATGGCCTTAAGAACAAATTAACAAGAAAAAAGTGGAGAAAATGTACGAGTACCAGAAAACAATGCAACCAATTAAAAAAAGGTTGTCAGTATTAACTCATAATGCTAAACAACACTGCTAAGCTCATAGAGTTTTGATCTAATAACCACTTAAACATGCTTTTCTTGAACGATTTCAGCGCAGTAATAAGTTTAATTTCGGTAGGCAATGAATTAGAAAAATTACTATTCAGATAGTAACTGCATTTGTGGACTCTTTCCTTAGCAACTTTTGGTTGAACGACATAAAAACAGGATTTATTCCTAGTATATGGTAATCCATCACAAGACGAGTAGAAAAATGACCACCTTTTTGGGGGGGTGGATTAATCTACCTGCGAGCGTCTTTGAATCGCCTTTCAATTCGAAATCTGACCATAACTATAACGTTGAAAATTGGCTAACTATCTAATGGCTTGTTATTATTGGCTGTCCCACGTAATCTTCGACAGGCCATTGGTATTGGGAGAGACTTTAGGTAAAAAATTGGCCCTTTACTACTGCCGTACAACACGAATTCCATAACTTTCAAGGTTTTTAGCCTGAGGTGTCACGAGAATGGCTTGAGAGGGTGGTTACGTAAGAAACCAGTGTTGTTACCATTGTTAATATCGGCTGGGTCTGTTAAAACTGACTGATCAACTTCAGGCCTGCACTGACGGCAGCAACAGATACTGATCGCTCGACTTCACTCAGCACTATATGAGGTCGTTTTCGACAGGATGGACCTAGACGTGGATTCGGCAGTGGCATCATTGCGACGACCACTTACTAACCGTCAGGTTTAATAATGGAGCTAGCCTGCCCGATTCGTGCGCCCCGACAGGGGAGGTTGGCTGAGGCTGCGCAGTTATCGATCCCACCAACCTTAGCTATCACTTGGTGGCGTCCGGGAAGCCTTAGATTTAACTTCGTCTTGGTCGTGCACGTTATGAACAACCTTAGCTTTTACGCCTGCGCGTTAGGTTAGATTCTAGTTAGGGCTAGTTCTCATGAGAGATCACTTTTGTGTGATAGTGACCAGACAAGAACAGTCCAAAACCGGTATGTTGCTGTTGCTGTCTGTATCGTGGCGGACATGACTTAAACACCATTGTCCAATCATGGGAGGCCAAGTGTTGTAAACATCCACGCCTGCCAGTAAGTTTTGTTCACGACTCATGGCTGTCAATTAACGCCTCAAGAAATGCGTTATCAGTGAAATTCTTTGCATGTGTGCCCCCACCCGCAATCTTCTCTGGGATCCACCCAAAGGAAAAAATTAGAAAAAAAAAAAGAGAATGCAGCCTTGTACGCGATTCACACACACACACACACTAAAAACCAGGCGAGCCGCGGTATTAATAGGGCAGTGACATGACTTAGTATTATTGTATACTATAACTCTATGGTGGAGCCAGTAACTGGGTTAGCTGCAATGGGCACTGCAGAGAGAAACAGAAGGGCGTCATACTGAAGCCGATGCAGTGAAGAGTGATTTCTTAGACCTAAAACGCGTTATTTTTGTTGTTGGAGAAAACAACGTTATTTTAAGCCTAAGAAATCCGCTCTTCCGTTGTTTTTCCCTCCATTTTTATGTAGTGCACCTTGTAGTTATGCCCTCCAAAACCCATACTGGTGCCAATATGGCGGCAAATGTCACTGCTCTATAGGGCAGTGGCATGACGTAGTAATATTGTATATAACTCTATGGTGTAGCCAGTAACTGGGTTAGCTGCAAGGAGCACTGGAGGGCGAAAAGAAGGGCGTCTTACTGAAGACAATGCTGTTAAGAGTGGATTTCTTAGGCCTATAACGCGCGATTTTTGTCGATTTGTTCGCAGTTGCTGACATTTTTAAGCAAGTGGAATCTTTATTTTCCGATTACAACCTCGCAGCATAAGGGATTGGAGAAAACAACGGTTTTTTAAGGCGAAGAAATCCGCTCTCAAAGCACTGCCTTAATTAGAAGTGCCGTTGTTTAACCCTCCATTTCAATCTAGTGCCCCTTGCAGGTATCTCTCTTGTAGCAATATGACGTCACTTGCCGCTGCTCTGTTGTAAACCGTACACTCAAGCACTATGGTTGGAGGTGGGAATGGACCTTGGGTCAGTCTTTTACCACCGACCATGGTATTATTTGTGTATATTACTTTTTTTAAATACTTGAAGAGCTTCTTTCATAATGATAATAATCACATTTTATCCGTGGAAAAAGAGTCACAGGAGGGAAAGAAGAGGAACTACACCGCTTACGTTCTGCCTACAACTACAAGTAAAACATAAAAACACTTAAAAATGCTAAAAGATCGTTTAAATAATGCTTAATCTGCCCACAATTACAAGCAAAACGTAATAACACTTAAAATTCCCGTAAATGCTTAAAATGCTTAAACTTCCCACAATTACAAGGGGAACATAATAACACAAAAATGCGTAAAATGCTTGAAATGCTTAAACCCATAAAATGCTTAAAATTCTAAAATACTTTAAAATGTTTAAAATGCTTAAAAATAAAACTCATTCGGTCCCCAGGCTTCTTGGGACTAAATTGTTTTAAATTGTTTTAAACTGTACAGTGTCATTTTTTAACGCCTTCCAACCCACTTGTGTTGAGGCCTACTGAAAGCCGCTTTCGAGTATATATTTGCTCAAAATATTGTTTCCAAATGGGTCATGGTCGCACCCTCGATCAACATTTGGGATGAGTCAATTGACAAGGTTCGTACACGGCCTTGAATTCCTTGAAAAGCCTTAAATTTCAAAACCAAAAATTCAAGGCTTGAAAATCTTTGAAAATTGGCATTTTTTCTGTAACAGGCTTGAAATGGCCTTGCATTTTGTTGGCGTATTATGTTTGATGAAATTCATAAGTAAATAAAAAATAGTTCGTCAGCCCATTCACGTATAAGTGTGGTATTAAAAAGGCAAATTGTTCCGCGGTGGCAAAATAAATAACTTAAATGGATATTTATTCAATGATAGAGTCTATCAAAAAGACTGAATTTATTTTATGGTACATTTTTAACAATTTGGTGTGCAAAACGGCCTTGAAATTGGCTTTGAGTTGGCCTAAGGCCTTGAAAATAGTTCTGTCTCTGTTGTACGAACCCTGAATTGGTTAGAGGGTCAGCATTCGATTGGGTCAGATGGGTCACGGATGTGAAAAAGTGACCTCTATTCTCTGCTACACATTTCGGAGCATATGCTGACAAGTTAACCCTAGCAAAATTTCGAATTGGTTTTATTTATTTGTGGGCAGGACTACCGATTTTCAACCTTTTGATCTGTATTATTGTAGGTAACAACATGTCTAATTCTTTTGACGGGAAGTTTTGCGAAACCAAGGATCCGATCATCAAATATGCTGTGGAACATTCCCTGCGTTTGCAGCCTATCCAGAAAAGACTAATGGAGGTAAGTGGAGAATAGACAGAAACATATACTCTTCTGGTCGGGAAGGTCTGTGGGGAGCCATCTACAGGAATGAACCGGTCTACCGGTTTGTGCGGGCCACCACACTCCCCCCCCCCCGGCCCCCTCCCAACAAATCTTAAAACCCATCTGTAAACCTTGTACTCAAACCCCTGGTCAATAACGTGGTTGTGGTGAAGTCCGACTTCGGATTAAACTGTACTGCAGGCATTTTAGATTCTCTCGTCGTACTGATGCAGTTAATGCGTAAAATAAAAACGGAATTCAAAATGTTGGGTAAACTCTCAAATGGATGAAATCAGAAGCTTATAAAGAGGTTCCGTTTGTTGGAAGGAACGAGGAATATTAGAAAATATTAAGGTTCTGTCAGTGGCGTAACTAGGGTTTTGTACTGAGGGGGCGACACTAGGTATTTAGCCGAATGGTGTAGAGGGTGAACCGAATAAGAGCCCCAGAAGCTGATGCATTTTTTGCTATTTTCTGGTGTTTTCTGTCCTTGTAAAGTGTCGTTGGAAACATTTTTATAAAACCAGTTTTGCTGACTGCATTACGCGCATAAATGTAAATCTTTCAGTTTTTCATACTGATACTTTATTTTTTAAACACTGATACTTTGTTAGAAATGTTGGGAATTTTGAGCAAAATATGGAGTTAGTAATTCTTACTGTTTATTTCTACTGATTTTCGTATTTCTCCATTTGTAACCTGGTTACTTAAGTGATTTAAAGGAGAAACAGTAGGAGTATAAATTAGCTAAGATGAAAGTTGCGTCTTTGACTTTAAAATGCAGCCATCTGATCTGACGGTAAATAATTTTTCAGCTATGGAAAAAATGACTTGACCGAATAAGCTTTCGAAATATCACAGAGGGGTTGAATTGCCACCCCCCCCCCCCACTAGTTACGCCACTGGGTTCTGTACTGCATCATCCAACTGTGGAATTTCGGTAATGCATATACGTCTTAAAGAATTTTAGAAAGGTGTGATTTTCGTGTGATGATGGCTCAGGATAAAACCGTTGGTGCGAACATCTGGGGCGGTTATGATGGTGGTTCGAGTCTTGGCCATGGTTGAAAAAGGGGTGTACTCACATGATGATTTGGTTAAACGGTCAAGTATATACGACTTAATTCACCTACCACTCGAATCCTTTCTTAGTTACAGTTCATAAAATCATAACGAAAACCTGCGCAAACGCTAATTTAATTTTTTTTTTAATAATTATTAAAACATATTAAAACGCTACTCACAGCCATAGTGAGGTTGACGCCATACTGCGAGATGAGAGCGCAACAAGAAATCCTGACTTCGACCAGATCATGTCGTGTCACTGCTCTATAGTTTGTTCCACATTATGTTTGCAGGAAACTGACTGTTTGACGCCACGGTTCCTTCCACTATGAGTGCTATGCAAAAAAACATGTAAATATCCCACTCGTAGACATACAGTAACTACATAGAGTCTACAAGTGTGATGTCCACATGTTTTTGGCCTTGTGGTGCAAGAAAACGTGACGTCATACAGTCAGTTTCCTGCAAACATAATGTGGAACAAACTATAGAGCAGTGACACGACGTAGTATTATTGTATATACCTCTATGCTGGAGCCTGAATGGGTTAGCTGCAAGGGGCACTGCAGAGAGAAACAGAAGGGCGTCATACTGAAGCCGATGCTGTGAAGAGTGATTTCTTAGACCTAAAACGCGCGATTTTTGTTGTTGGAGAAAACAACATTATTTTAAGCCTAAGAAATCCGCTCTTCCGTTGTTTTTCCCTCCATTTTTATGTAGTGCACCTTGTAGTTATGCCCTCCAAAACCCATACTGGTGCCAATATGGCGGCAAATGTCACTGCTCTATAGGAACTGGAAATCATGTGAAATTCCAACACGGCGGCCGTTTTATCTCTGCCTCCTCGCAACGAAAACGATCAATAATGCGAGTTCAGAAGCGGTTGGTGAAACTGTTTGGTCGCGAGAAGTTCTTTGTCTTATTGTTACGTATTATAAGATTGCAAGGATTAACTCAAACTATTATATGTCGTATTTAGCTAATCCAGATAGAGCTTTAACATGGCAACGACACTGTTACCATCGCGATTTAATTCTAGCTGCGAGGATGCAAGAGCGAGTTAAATTAATGTTTTGTTTCTATTTAGTGTTCAGATGTCTATGTAAATGTCATTTATCTCGTTTTTCTTTAAATATTGTTCTTAGGTAACGCAGAAACAGCCCATGGCAATTATGATGGGTTCACCGGAAGTGACGCAACTCCTGCAGAATTTTATTCGGCATATGAAAATGAAAAATGTCATTGAAGTCGGTAAGAAGTCTGACTATGATTTTGAATCTTGCTGAAAAAGAAAGAAACTGGGCCAAAATAATTCAAATGAGTATACCGTCACCAATTTCCCGAGTTCCACACCTAATTTTTCATAACTCAGGAAGAAATCAAATACTAAACTGCGAGGAATGACCACAAACAATTTTGACAGACATATTCAGAAACCGATACCAACTGCGCCTAGTTAGAAGAAAAAAGTGGTAGAAGTCGGTACAAATGCACAGTTAATAGCTGGCGAGGAAGATGTGGTTCGATTCTATTTTAAAATATGGCAGATTTGTGACTTGGTTTTCAAGGACGCCTCTTATCATGGCAGGGGCAGGCGAGTGTGCCGAGTAGGCCAGAAGTCTGGTATTCTTTCAACCTATGAAACTCCATGCACAGTGTACAGCTGAAGTTTTTGTAGCTTGGTCCTATAGGGTGGATAGCAGGATGTCACAGAAAACTGTGACCACAGCATTCACAGACAATAAAACACAGGATATTTAACATTAGCTTATAATTGTTAGCTTTTTCGATTCTTAAATTTGAAAAAAATATTAAAAGGTATGCAAAAATCATTAATAAAATAACTTCAACTTAGGTTACATATAGGGTTTCTTTTTGTTTTTCACTAATACAATGCATCAGGTTATTTTACTGCATATGTTTCGTTGTAAATCGTCCTGCATTACTTTTAAATGTTATCCTAGTTTTTTTCGCTTTATGACTGGTAAGTTTAGGAGGAATTTTGTCAGAATCCCTTTCCAGTTACGATCCGGTCAACTTATTTAAAGCAGCTGCCACCGTTTAGTCACCGTAATTACCTTATATAGTTAATAGGTTTGTGGTATGTCCATGCCTGCATTTCACATAAGGCCAACCTAGGCCATGGCCTAGGATGCAGGCGTTGAGAAGGGCGCAGATCGATAGTTGAGAAAACGGAGAGAAAGAGGAGAGAGAGAGAGAATCATGGATGTACATGTACAGTTTTAAATCAGTTCGAAACCAGTTTCTTTTTAATTCCAAAACATGTTACAAGCATAAAACGGTCGTGTATTTTGTTACTAAACAACAGAAGTACGTAATGACTGATAATTAAAAAAAAAATTGTTTGAACTCGATGTTAGAATTTCTTTATCATCCAGCAGACTCGCTGCGTAGTTATTGTGCACGCAGCGTAACTTGAGTCCTGCAGATAATTTACGAGCGGCTACATCTTCCTGGAGGGAGTGGCTTTAATCGACGGCCGCCATTGTTTTTGTGACCCTCTAGAATATCAACAAGGTGCTCTGCTATCGAAAACATACAATCGATTATCTGTATTCGTTCTGGGGCGAACTCAAGATAGGCCACAGACACTATAGTTTTTGTTTCCATTTAATGCAGCGTAGATGCCAGGCTGCTGCGAGACATCACACGATTCGCTAGAGGTTGTGCTGTGCTTATATCCATGCTGGGTAGAAGAGGTGGGGGGGGGGGGGTAGGGGCAGAGAGCAGTCGTAAACTTTGGCCTAGGGGCATAAAAAATCCAAATCCGGGGCCTGGACATGTACTATGTTAATGCAAGCAATGTAGTTTAAAAATTTACATCCATGAAATAATTCTGTCCCTATATAAATACACGCTTTTGTTTTGTAGGTGTCTTCACGGGTTTTTCCACATTAGGTTTTGCGTTAGCACTCCCTGAAGACGGTAAAGTTATTGCCTGCGACGTCAGCACTGAATACACAGATATTGGGAAACCATTCTGGAAGGAGGTAAGAACATAGTTTTGAGATTCATGTGCTCTCCTGAATGCCATCATCATGACATTTATGGAGTTAACTAACACAGAAGATGACTATTCATGTTGTGCACTCATTAGGGTGGATCAGTGCCGCCACCAGTAGGTTTGGGAACAAACCTTTTTTGAGTTCTCGTCCCCCCCCCCCCCTCCTCCCCAAAAAATGTTTTCTAGCAGGCTGCTGATTCTACTGATTTGTCTTACAAAACGAACCCCATCCCTCATCCCCGAAAATTTCAAGCAGTGCAATGATACTTGTTAGACGATTAAAAACCTAAAATAATTAAAACATACAAATGCCTCCGTATGGCTGGTAACAAACTTTGGCGGTTAGTTACCCTCCCAGGAGAAGCCATGGCAACAGAAGCTGTGATAATTTTGCTAGATAATTTGTAAGATCTTTTATATGCCGCCATCTTATTTTCCCGAAAATGCCAGGAACGGCTGAACTAAGGTTCGATCCAGGGACCTCTTGCATGTGAGACGATCGTGCTAACCACCCGGCTACCTTATTCCATGCCGCTAACAAACTATTTGAAGTCATGGTATTGCGGTACAGGTACCTAGTAACGGTATTGTTAACAACTATTCCTCAAGAACGTATGGCCTAAAATCTACCATAGTGTGCGAATCTTTACGAAATAAGACTTACTTGTTTTTTTTCTTCTTTTTTTTTTTTTTTTTGTTATTTGCAAGGTTGGGAGTTTTAAGGTTGTAATTTTTAAGGGTTTGAATAATCGAAATCGAAATTCTTAGCATTCGACTGATTTGTATTATTTGTTCCTGTTTTTGTTGATAGGCCGGTATTGACCACAAAATTGATCTCCGAATCCAACCTGCAGCGAAGACGTTGGGTAAGTTTTAGTTGAATATCGTTAAAGATTGGCGACATATATTTTCAAATGTAATAGGAAATCATTGAAAATTCTATCCAATCTCATTCCTCTATTGCCTGTGAGCTATCAGTGATGGATCGAAATTGCAGAAGGTCTCATATAACACATTAACGCAATCTCTGCCTAGCTGTTATCGTAATGTTCAACATCATTCAGCGACGGGATCGGTAAGGGGATCGGTAATAACTTACGGCGAACCTTAGGGACCGGTCATTGTTTATGGCCTGGGGGGGGGGGGGGGAATGCAAATATGACCACCAAATTTTCGATGACCCCCTTCGAAAAAATTAAGTTTAAAAGCTACAATTAAAAATGCTAAATTAAAACTACACAGAAATGGCGTCAAGATTACAGGCAATATTGTGAGAAAGTCTGCCTAGGTTAGGTTTGGTTTTGTTATTTCAATTATTAAAAGCTACATTTCGAATCGCTAAATTAAAACTACATAGAAATGGCGTCAAGACTACATCAGCATTGTGATCAAGTCCGCCTAGGTTAGGTTAGGTTTTGTTATTTCAATTTGCCTATCATTTTAATTCGAGATAGTGGATTTAAAGATTCTGGACACTCGAAATTTAGGATTTTTAAAATTGCGAATTTCGAGATTTCGGGTTCGAGATTCTGGCTTTCGGAATGGCTCTTCGCAGTGTACCCTAAACCTCCTACTTGTTAGTTCTGTCTCATACCCCCCCCCCCCCCCCCCCCCCCACCCCCTTTCCTTTTTTTTAATTCCCTACTAACCCACGGGGGGGGGGGGGGGGGGGGGGCAAAATCGTGTTGAGTGTCGGATTCTACTATTTTCCGCTGGATTTGGTCATGCATTGAACAGTCCACATGCGTCCGTAAGAGCTGACCATGTAGTTTTGTCGATGAACAGTATCATGATAGCAAAACTTAAGCTATGGCGCTGTGACTCCATTCTCACTTCTGGCTAATGAGTGTTTCTTGTTTGCTACGAGGCCTAACATTGGCACATTTTCTTTTTCAGATGAATTATTAAGCAAAGGATTAGCGGGTACGTTCGACCTGGTATTCATCGACGCTGATAAGGAGAGTTACGACTTGTACTACGAGAAATGCCTGCAACTCTTACGCCCTGGAGGAATCATTGCGATCGATAATGTAAGATTCAGTAAATCATTTGATTTTTTTCCAACGATGCTTCCCATTTACGAAAAAAACTGGTTAATTTAGGAACGCTAACTTACCACCTGTTTATTACAAGATGACTTTGTTGCTAATTCAGCATTGATATGCATTGCTCCTTATAAGGTCGCTAAAAATTAATTAAGTGGTTCTCGGGAGTCGTACTAAAAAAAATTATGCCAGCGGGCGGTGTTTTTTTGTTTTTTTTTTACGTGTTATTCGTGATTTTTCAGATGCGGGGATGGCTTTTTTTTTTGAGCAACCAAAACGAAATCGGTAGCTTATATTTTGTTGTGGAGTACAATATCTATGTTTTAAAGCCAGGATCAGCGTGCAAAAGTTTCACATTTCATAAAAGTCATTTTTTAGTTCCAAGTTTTTAGTTGTGACATGCCTCTGAACAATCCTTAGATTCGTTTGTAGGCGATCATGTGAATGGAGCAAAGAGGTCATGTGGTCATCAGCTCCAGGTAATGTTTGGTGAAAGTACTGATACGTAATTGGTGCTTTTTTTAGACAATGTCATAAAACGTTTCATACGCTAAGAAAAACCCATGCGTGCGCTCCTGAGAACCACTTAATTAATTTTTAGTGGCCTAACCAATTTGATTTCATGGTCACTTCCATTTCGGGAACATGATTTTTGTGTGAATTCGCTGAAATTTATTTTACTCTCGTAGATATCAGCCGTATCGGGACTGGCCAGCTTTAAACAACACAAATTGTAGGCGCTTTTCAACACGTTTATCTATATAATTATACAATTTACACAG
The DNA here is from genome assembly GCA_023313725.1 of Lithobius niger. Taxonomy (NCBI): domain Eukaryota; kingdom Metazoa; phylum Arthropoda; class Chilopoda; order Lithobiomorpha; family Lithobiidae; genus Lithobius; species Lithobius niger. Next base: position 13,461 of record JAHWFP010069930.1, on the reverse strand, counting down.
ATGGCCGGCAACCACGGAACGCAGTTCAGCTACAGCCCACATCCTCACGCTTCTGGATGGAGCAATTGCATTGCAGGAAAGCTTTACAGGACAGCATGCTTCTCGAAAGGGCAGCTTCGAGACTGCCATGAGCCTTATTGATGAACAGGAACACGAACATGGCTTGTAGCATATAACACAAAAGTGGGGGCCCCCCCCCCGTGTGGGGGGGGGGGGAAAGATTTGAGTCACATGATGCGCTGATATTTCGACCAGCATGAACACGGATACGGAAGAATATAATGGAAGTGATCATTAGAAAGAGGGGATCAATACCAGTGGGGAGAGAGGGGGGATTTGGGTTATTGGATGCGCTGAGTGAGTGAGCGAAGCAAACGAAAAATGAGCATTTGCTAGTCAGTGTGCGCAGCCATTTGAAAAGAATTAATTCAGTCGAACATGAATACACACATGAGCTGCCATAGCTAACCAGTGTTGAAAACCGTGCATTCAACACGACCTGTGCTTCAGTTCGTAGTACGATATTACGGATCCTGTAAATTTTACCAGCGTATTGGAAAAGCCAGTAGGCTCGATCTATTCACAGGATCTGTTCCTAGTTCTAGTTTGACTACGACTTGATAATATCGCCCGGCCCGGGCACGTTAAGGAAAAAAGAATAATTATCGAAGCAGCATTGAACTGTCTATTGCACGTAAAAAAAAAAAAAAAAAAACTGATTGATATTAGTACTTGTTTTTCTGATAACTCCGTCAAAAACTAACTGATTTTGACGGCCAATACACCATGTTCACCATTTTTCAAGAACTTTTAAATGGGGTTTACTTCAAGCTAAAAGTTCAGCTCGTTCTTTAAGACAGATAACTTTAGCAGATATGTAAATGGTCAATTTCTAAAACATGCCGACTGCTTTTAAAGCCCCAAGAACGCAATAAACCGGGCAGCTTGTCCCATTCATAAACGGGATCGCAAGTGTTGACCTTTTTTATTTCTGTTTGCAGGTGTTATGGTTTGGCACAGTTCTAGAAGAATTTCCGACCAGGCACGGAGCCAAGGAAATCAAAGCCCTTAACGATAAACTAGCTAAAGATGAACGCATTGATATCTCACTGCTCGTTATTGGCGACGGTTTAACCGTGGCTTTTAAACGATGAATTTCAATTATTGCTGTCTGACCTGAACTGAACAAAAATAAAAACTACTTTTCTAGAACGATGTTTTTTTTTTTAGTACTTGCATAAGGGCACGTTTACGAAACCACTCGATTTTGCATTCTCGCAGCTAGAAGCTAGAAATCACCTCAAATTCCAACATGGCGGCTTTTATGTCTGTCGCCTCGTAACGAAAACAGCAAATAACGTGAGTTCAGAAGCGTTTGGCAAAATTGTTTCCTCAGGAGAAATTCTTTCTATTATGGCACGGATTATAAGACTGCAAGTATTTACTCAAACAATGTCGGCTTTAGCTAATCCATTTAGCGGTGTTACCATGGCAATGTCACCTTTGCCATCGCGATTGAGTTCTAGCTGCGAGAATGCAAAGGCGAGTCGCTGCGTAAACGCGCCCTAACATTGTTTTCGGTGATACCAAGACTTAGAAACCCATTGGCTTCAGAAATTTAAACAGAAATCGAAGTTCATGATTTTTACTTTCCGATTCTCTGCACCTTTGAAGACAAATTCATACAAAAAAAAAAGAATTTAAGTCCTGTGCTTAAAGTGTTAATCTCAGATTAACAATAATAACCAGCCAGACCCGTGCATGCTATACGGTGGATTGAATTTCCCGGTGTTTGACTAATCCTTTAATTTTACTAGTTTTAATTATTAGCGGGTACGTTCAATGTGGCGTTTATCGATGCTGACGAAGAAATCTACGATTTACATTACGAAAAATCCCGCAACTGCTACGCCCAGGAGAAATCATTGCAATCGATGAACGACGATTTTTAGCAAAAATAATTTCTTTATAATGAACAATCATTTCTTTTCCTTAAGAAAACTTACTGGTTCACCAGCTGTTTGTAAGATAATAATTATGATGAAGTCGCATTGATAGAAATTACGTAATCTTAGCATTTTTATTTGATGATCATTTTCAGTTGGAGGAGCTCGACTCCCCCCGAATTAGATGAATTTGATTCTCGTTTACCTACAGTCCGTAAGCAACTTGTATACTGGGCGGAGGCATAAGCGATTTGTAACCTATAATGTTAGCGAGTATCCATTCCAGTTTGTCGATTGTGGCATGTAAAAGATCGTAGGTAGTTCCTAGCAAAATTGTCCCTGTCCGTCCCAAGACACCCTTAGCAATTTTTTCGTTTTAGCATAACGTAGTGCTTATTTTTAATGCTGATAGATTCATTTTCCTGTGTTTAAACGGAAATTATCTGAACAAAATCATGCTAGTACCAAATAAAGAGAAGCGGAGAATGGTACAGCTTCTACTGCGAATTTTCGGTAATCATGATTAATGCTGATTTTTTACAAATACAATCTGTTACCTTCGTCAGGCAGACATAGGATGTGAACTGCACAATTACTTACAACAACATGCTACTGCCGTTATTTTCCTTCGTTGATATATAATGCAGAGCGGAAAATCAAAATGGCCTCTACGGCCCCTTCTTTTAGTCAGGAAGAGGGTAAAAAAAAAGCTAGGGGAAAATTAGTAACGTTTCCCATGTTATCGAAAATTCTTTTTTATATGCCGACGAAATGTACGTTACCTGTAATTTTAGCATTCGCCTTCCCTCAATACTGTTTAATCTTGAGATTAAAGTTAGGGAGACTGCCAGCCTTGCGACCCAGTGCGCACCTGTTCTGCACACCCCTCTGTATATAAAAACATTAAAGCGGCCGTAACGACATCTTTTCTTCTCTACGGTCCGATTTGTTCGGATATACTGTTCTTTGCTCCTGAGTCAAAGGTTAAAATGCCGTAGTGTGAGCAACTGCAGTCCTAGTTGCAGTACTATGGCTCTCTCTCTCCGACGGTGATTCACGAATAGTTTACACAGTTCGCCGGCTACTGCCAGGTGGTGGTGTGTGTATACTGATGAAACTTAAAATACTTGTTTCAGGGCAATCTTGCTCGAATTCCAAATTCCCTTCGCCGAACAAAAGGAAATACGAAACTGTCCCATCAGAGAACAACGAAATTATCGTACCAAAAGGACTCTCGGAACGGTTCGTAAAGGGACACCCGGCCTGCCTTATAACATTCCGCGTGCCAAATTACAGCTACGCGCAGATCATCATCCGAGCAATTACAGTGCCAAGGTCGGCTGGGGTGGTAGCTGCGTTTCTCGCATAGCTGCTGTCTCGGTTGGCTTTGTGAATAGTACACGAGACAGAATCAAGTCAACGATTGTGTCGTCACAAACCGGAATGGTTCTCTAATTTTAAATCACAATTTATAATTTTCTAGGCTAGTGTCTTGTAATTTTGCTTCGGCGATCTATTGGAATAATTAATTTTAAGTTTTACCGCATTAGTCTTTTAGATGTTTGATCTCATGGTAATTGTTAGAAAATTAGTAGATGTACACACAGAGATGAAACGTCATGATTATTGTACGCGCGCAATGCATCATTTAGTGATGGATCGTTAGTAAATAAAGTTCCATTATATTCAACAGAAAATCTCCTAGACGCCACATTTAAAAAAGGATTTTTAGCAAGGGATTGACTAACGGTAAGGAAATAGACCTTTGGGGCCGTACTTTATGTGGCGGGTCGAGAAAAATGGCGCTGGGAGGTATATCCCTTTAAATGGGTAGTGTTTACGATTGTTACTTAATTCCGAATTTCTCCTTCGGCAAACAGGGGAAATAATAAATGCTTCCTTCACCCCAACAACGATAAATATGTTTTAGTTTTCGTAACACTAGACCACGGTTCCCAACCGGTGAGGCGGGCCGCCCTTGGGAGGCGCGGAGCAACTATAGGGGGGTGTAAGCCGCTGCCTCGCCTTACTACATAGATCAATGGTGAACTTTTTTTTTAACGATGCATCGCTAAAGAAGTTAAATTGTATGAAGATGGCGAAATTTTCTTTTTTATATATATATCGGCAGATTTGTTGTGTGCAATCTAGAGACATTTCGGCCAAAATTCTAGACATTTTTTGAACCCATCTGGCAACACTGCGTCATCATAGTGTGAAAAAAAATTGGCAATGGTGGAGGGGGAGGGGCACCACTGCATGCTGGCCCCAATGGGGAGGAATGCTGTAGAAAAGGTTGGGAACCGTTGTACTAGACCTTTCGGGGTGTGATTGACATTGTTTCAGAATGCATTTACATTGCCAAGTATACGCCATTCGATTGTTATGGCGAGCGGGTTGTTTCGTCGGATAATACCCTCAATCCCTGGGATTTCGTAAACAGTAGCTCGCAGTTATTGTGAATACCCATGGTTTTCAGGTAATATCCTACACTGATCGGTACTCAGGATTAAACATTTGAAACCTCGTGCCATGGAACATCTCCAAGGAAGTTCTACATGCTGCTAAGGGTTTTTTAAAAAAGTTGCATATACGTCAGTGACATGACGTAGTATTATTGTATATAACTCTATGGTAGAGCCAGTAACTCGGTTAGCTGCAAGGGGCACTGGAGGGAAAAAAGAAGGTCGTCTTACTGAAGCCAATGCTATTAGACTGGATTTCTTAAGCCTATAACGCGAGATTTTTGTTGTTGGAAAAAACAACGTTATTTTAAGCCTAAGAAATCCGCTCTTAAAGCACTGTCTTGACTAGAAGTGCCGTTGTTTTCCGTTACATTTTAATCTAGTGCACCTTGTAGCTATTACCTCCAAATTGTATGTTGTAGCCAATATGACGTCACTTGACGCTGCTCTATACATTCTAGAACATTGAATCATTCATTCTTACCTTTTATGGAAGGCTACAAGTTCCAGCGAGTTTTCAACGGACCTCGTGTTATTCTTCAGTGTATCGCTGGCATAGTAGTAAAATTCTCTGACACCATTTTCGATGGCTCGCCTTGTGATTTCATACTCGGAGCTTGGGGGACAGGACTGACGAGAACATAACTCTGAAACAAGATTATTGAGAAATGGATAGGTTTTGGAGAATGTGAGTTTGGAGGAACCAACTATACATATTCATGCAAGCGGGAGAAATGCTAGTTCAGTACATCACACATAGAGGGCACCAGCAGTTCCACTGGTGATTTTTCTGATCTATTTTATGCCTAGGCAGGGTAGATAAGTAGGTAATACCACTTGTCGAAAAAGTGGAGTAAAATAGTAGCTACTTTTATCAACGCCACCAGAGGGCGAAACGTGTCAGTCTCTCCAAGACAGCATATCACCACGCCGAACAGGCACACTCATCAGGGCATCCGGGAAACTAAAAATGGCAGCATCGACGGCGTGTTTCAACCATGGTAGTAGTGACAATACCTTCTGAAGTTGACGATGTTGTCGTACACGGCGATATTTGAAGTTGAAGGACTTATTTCGTGTCCGATTCGAACCGTTTTCAGTTCGTTACAAGAAATGCGAACCACGGATGAAGATTCGACCCGACTGGCTAGCTACTTATAACACGAAACCATGCATTATACTTTGCTCCACTTGTAACTACAACCTGTCTGTACATTGAATGCTGCATTAAAGAAAAGAAAACTTGATCAGCCAGTCCTTATCTAGCTTAAAATGAATTTAACCTAATCTTATCTACCATATTTTAAGGGATAAATTAAATATCCGTATCGCGATCAGTTTGTTTCAGTAACACTGGCTAGCTTCCATGTCCGTGGAAGTGCCCAAGAACATACACGTTTGGGCAATGATACCTTGCTGTTCAGTCACAGCCACCTACAGTGAAGGCCGGATCAGCTTTGCCTTCCACAATGCTCTGCTAGAAGGCGCGACAAATACTGATGCGACAAGTTTGCCAAGTGGCGCCATCGGTTGACAGAATTTGGAACCCTCGTCGGTTAGTTTGATATTTCGCCACTTGGTGTAGAGATGGCAGCACCTAGCAAACATGCGCTTCCTACTATGTGAATGGTTGATTTTACGCGCCTAATTTGTCTTGATCTGATCCGGCCTCTACTGTAGGTGGCTGTGGTTCAGTCCAGTGACGATAACACTCTCTGGCTCCAATCGTTGAAAGTAGTATGAGTTTCACCCACATATTTACTATTGATGGATTAAGAGTGGCATTACCTATACACTCTACCCAGGCCCCAGGAAAAATGATTTCAGATTTCTGCTCTATTTAGCCTTTCTATAAAAATCAAAAGACTGCTCAGCAAATATTCACTCCAGTTTTTTATGGAAAAAAATGCACTTGCACCACCATGTGATGTTACGGCATAACGACTTGCTTGGAGTCGAGTTTCGATTATAGGGGACACCCAGTAACTGTGCGAAAAATCGACTTTTAAAAGCACCCAGATAGAATAATGACACTGGGCATAAGCTGTGCAGTAATTATACCAATAAAAAAATTTCTTATAAAGTTTCATAGTTTCTTAACATTTTGACATAAAAATAAATAATAATAAATAGTTTGTTGCTAGAGCAACTGGTCTGGTAAGGATCACATCGGATCACTGACTGCCAGCCAAAAAAAAAAGACAATCAAATTTCCAAAATAAATGAGGTCAATGAAACATGAAGATAAAAAAATACATTGAGAAGCATGGCCAGGAAAAGTGTTGATGGGAAGGAAAGGTTTTCTGGTCTCGACTGCCTTGCCACCAAGGTTAGACCTGCCAGGAACTCAAAGGTCCCCGATGGCATCGCCAGGCGAGGGATAAAAGGGGAAGATTGGGAGGCCAATTGTTATATACCAGTAAACTGGAGCAAATGTATAATATATACTTGGTGCTGGAGAAAATGTATTAAGATGTCTCTTAACTTTTACTCGAGGGACGACATTTTTTTAAGTATTATTTTTATAATAATATCTAACCATCGGTATATTAGTAATTTTCACGCAAGTACGTCTGACTGTTTTTAAATTGATTGACTTAGGTAAGATTTTGAAAGGAATTTGAAAATGTTCATGTTAACCTCACTTTTGTATTCATTACCGCGTCCGCATATGTGAGTCTAAAGATAAGACTACTAACTAGTGTTTGAGTCATGTTGCTGCGTTTTATTTTGATTTATTTTTCCAACGTTTAAAACTCCCGCTAGTCTGTCGATCCACTGATCTGTACATCGCGTGGAATCTGGATTTTCCACTGCCTATCGAGATTGGCGCCAAGCTCTGGCCTAACAAGCTGGTTAATGTTGGTGTAGCTTGGGCTTACTAGAGTCAGAGTCATCCCCCCCTCCCTCCCCAGTTCAAGCCAGTCGCCCTCCCCCGACACACCGGGACGGAACGAGAAGCAAAGACAAACACGAAGAACGAACACCCCCATGGCCCCCGCTACCCCCCCACTCCCATCTTCCCCCCTGCAGGGTACCAACCCAGTCCCCACCGTCCACCCGTTTACACAGCGAGGAGTGGTCTACAAAGTCCCATGTAAGATATGCCAGGCCACCTACATTGGAGAAACCCGTAGACAGAGACTGAATGAGCACGCAACCGCAGTTAGTAACGACTGCAAAAACGGGATTGCTGCTCATACGAGCAAGACAAAACACGAAATAGCATGGAACGAAACAGAAGTATTGCTAAAATCAAACGTGCTGGAAGACAAGACACTTGAGAGCTTTAGAATCACTTAATATCAGCAGATTCGAAGCAAACCACACGCCGCTGATGAATCGAGTAAGACCAAGCTACGCCAACATTAACCAGCTCGTTAGGCCAGAGCTTGGCGCCAATCTGGATAGGTGGTGGAAAATCCAGATTTTACGCGATGTACAGATCAGTGGTTCGACAGACTAGCGGGAGTTTAAACATTGGAAAGAAAATCGGTGCTGTGATGTGTTTTTATTTATTTTCTGGCACAACTTCTGATGAAGATGAAATGCGTATCACCGAAAATTCAAGAGTAGGACCGTTTTGAGTTCTTCTAAGGTGGTAAAGTGTTTTTGTTGTGTCTTTTAAATACCACTGTGACTACCGGTTGCCGGTACGTATTGTTGGTTTAATTTGACGTGTGCCCTTCTGCCCACTATATTTTCGAGCGGTCATAGAAAAAATTATCACATTCAGTCCTAGTAGTCAAGCAACCGCGGCCGTTTATTTCTTGGTACAAATCCTTTCAAACAAGGTCTTACCTTTCTCACTTTTTGGAGGAACGATCTCTTTATTGGTCTGTGGTATGACGCGCTCCAAGCTGCTTCCATCATTCTTCCACTCTTTATCAGTCTTTTGTACTAGGCGTAAAATATCTTGTTCAGCATATCCAAATTGTCTGCAAGACGGTCAAAAAGAAAATGTTTTTATTTTTGATTTCACTGTGTGAAATAAAGATCGAGTCGAAGTCAGTTAACTTTTAATAATTTCATTTTTGTTCTAGGAAGTCCAGCGGGTCGAGAATTTCCTCGAGACATTGACTCCCTGGCGAGCAAAAATTACTTGGGCAGCCACCGGGGTGGTGTGGGGGGTGGGGTGGGGGGGGGGGGTGAACTTGCTGTCATGGGTATTTGTTTTCAGTTATCCTGTGCATTGATATCATCTTTCACAGTAGCGTGTACAGACCACCGATAGGGCAGGGGCAACTTTTGTGAAAGGGCACGCTGAGGTTTTTTCCTGGGGACCTTTTTTTTTTTTTTGCTCGTCAGTCTTTTTTTACCCTTTTTAAGCTTGTATCTCTTTTTTTTAATTCTTGTATGCCCCTTTCCTGCCCTTCTTCTTGCCCTTTTTTGGCTACTAGATCCTTTCTCTGGCGGCAGCACCAGCGTTTATCGGTTCAGCAAATCAAAATAGAGCATATTTTTTTCTACAAAAAAAGGCATTTTTCCGAAAAAGGCAGGGGCAGTGCCCCCCTCCCCCCTCCTGTGCACGCCACTGAACTTTCATGTTTGTTACATAAAGTGAACAATTTATACAAATTTTTTTTTTGCAATTTTGGGGTGGGGAAATAGCCACCCCTTGCCCTCTTAAGTGGACTTTGTACTTGCTCTTATAGCTACTTGTTTCCACTTACCCTTCATCAGCTTCCGTGCTAATTTTTACGCATTTCTCAACAAATTAACAATTTAATCATAATTTGTTTTTGCCATGGGTAGGGGGGAGGCAAAGCCACACCTTGCCCTCACAGAGAGAAATTTTAACTTGCTATCCTAGCTTCTTGTTTCGGATAAACTTCATAAGTATCCATTTTTTTATGCTCTTCACAAAAAAAGTGAAACATTTATACACAAGTTTTTTGTTATTGGGATGGAGGTAAAACCACCCCTTGCTGTCTCATGAGGGCAATTAGAACTTGTTCTCATAGCTGTTTGTTTCCAGTTACCCTTCATCAGCATCCATACCAACTTTTACGCTTTGCACAAAAGTTAACATTTTTACACAATTTTTTAATGGGGGGGGGGGGTTAAAAGCCTTCCCTTTTCCTCTCAGCAGGGAATATGAACTTGCTATCACAGCTGTTTGTTTACAGTTACTTTTCGCAAGCATCTATACCGACTTTTATGCTTTTCGCGAAAGTGAATAATTTTGTGAGCCATTTTTGATATGAGGGGAGGGTGATAAATCCACCCCTTGCCCTTTCATGGGTAAATTTGAACTTGCTCGCATAGCTGTTTGATTCAAGTTACCATTAATGAGCATTCCTACCAACTTTTATGCTTTTTTCAAAAGTGAACAATTTATGCGCAATTTCTTAGTATGGGGGAGCGGGTATGAGGAACCCCTGCCTCCTCAGGGGTAAATTTGAACGTGCTATCATAATTGTTTGTTTTCAGTTACCCTTCAAGAGCATCAATACCAACTTTTATGCTTTTCAGAAAAAGTGAACAATTTATACGCAATTTTTTTTAATATGGGGGGGGGGGGGGGCAAAGGGGGGTAAAGCTACCTGCTGCTCTCTCAGGTGGAAAATAAGAACTTGCTATCGTAGCTGTTAGACAAAATATATATATGAGCGTGGCGACCAGCAAAGGTAGTTTGGCTGTTTTCAGCCATCTCAGGATAAATAACAATGCAACAGAAAAGGCTGAAACTTGTTGGATCGGGAGACTTTGTTCGTCTAACAACATAAAAGTCACTGTTAGTGACACACCTTAACATTTTTTGTGGAAAAAATGACGTGAATAACGTGGACATTTGCCTAATTACTTTCTGGCTACTAGTTACTACTAGCGCCATTTCTTGTACCACGAAAATAAATTCTTCCATGCGGTGAATAAAGCCGGTTCTTAGCTCATTTTACCGGTATTGCTCTGCAGAAGTGTCGTTTTCATAAGGCCTATTCTATTCTAATTGGTCAAGTGGTTCAGGGGTTAGTAACCTCTAAATCACGAAATTGATTGTTTTACATCTGTTTTAAACATTGTTATTATCTAACAATGCCAGCTGTAAGACGTAGACTGAAAAAAAAAGGGTTTTTGTTTGTGTATCTAGAAGTGGGCTAGCGCTTCGCCCGTTCAGATTGTTGGATTTCCACGGTGTCTAATTGTTGGTGTATGATTGTTGACGATATTGTCAGTGTTTGGGCGAAAGCAGCTAGCATCCCCCGAAGTTAAGCAGCTCGTCAGATCCCCGAAGTTAAGCAGCATTGGGCTGGATTGATACTTGGGTGGGTGACCGCCTGGGAATCTGGCTATTGCAGACATAGGGCCTTAGGGCTTCGGGCAGATGACCAGGAGTGGTTAACGCTCGTTAAACCCTTTAACCCTTTTTTTAAGCAGCTAGCATCTGCTTCTCTTACCCGACACATTAAACAGGCGTTTTCTGGTATTGACTACTAAATAATAATACGACAGAAAGCTTTGGAAATTGTAAAGATCTACGGGGTTTACCGAGTAGATAACAGGAAGTCCTGTTTCAGAGCTGTGCATAAAGGATTTCAATATGAGAAAGGTATCTCAACATCGTTGATTTCATGCTATTTACTACTTATTACTGGCTAATTCCACTCAGATAAAATAATTTATACGACAGATATTCTTGAAATTTGAAATTCAGTTTACGTTTGACTCCAATAGGTGCCTTTTATGGTTTGACATTTGGGGACGTTTTAAATCCAAAGATTGTGATCATTTGTAATGCTATTTTCGTGAACGTTGGGTACTTTACATCCGTTATCAAAATAATTGTCCTCCATTGCTGAGTAACAATGCAGACTGGGTAACTTATTGTTTCCGTTTCACAATTAAATCAAAGTGATATATTGTAGTTGTACCTTATCTAAAATAAATACACTATCTCATCGTCTATAAACTGTTTATGGGGAAGAAAATCCGTGATGGGTTACCGCTCCTTGAATAAAAAAAATATATAAAAAAAAAACAGAAAAATAATCTAGATAGACCTAAACTAAACGAAACTAACTTAATCGTGCTCAATTGTCTTACAATCAAATGAATACACCGGCCACTTTATTGGAAATATAATTAATCAGCGACCATTAATTATACCAAAGTTTCGATTTTCTTCAGGCCGTTCACGAAACGATTATACAATTATATTTTCATAATAAGCTCACAATCGATACTTACACTAAAGCAAAACCATAAAACGACCAAAATGGTTGATATCATACAGAAATCCCATAAGGGTAAAGGGACCCCTCAAGTTTTTGCCACAGAAATTAGTGATATCAGAGCCAAAATGGCTGCCACCAAGTTTTCCGTGCCAACCCTGATCACTCAATCTTAACTGACACGTCGGTGTTGTCAGTTAAGCTTGAGTGATCACCGTTCGGACCACAAACTTGGTGGCAGCCATTTTGCCTCTTGATATCACCACTTTCTATGGCAAAAACTTGATGGGTCCCTACCCTTATGGGGTTTTTGTATGATAGGTAGTTTCGCTTGTACAAGCAGCTCCTTGAGCCATGTTTCACAACAATACAAAACATTAAAACGTTGCCAATCAGCAGTTAATGCTAATCAGCAAACGCTGAGTAAACTGAACATTAAAAGGAGATACTGCAATACTAATAAGAATAACTAATCATGTGAAAAAAGGTAACTGCTGTTCTCAAAATGAAACGAAAATCCAAAAAAAAATAGAAAAAGTGATGGACCAGAAAACTAGATTGGTGTTTCCAATACATAATTGCTAAAAAAAAAAAATGGATTTCATCAATTTGAACCAAAAATATCTGATATCTACCCCAAAAAAAAACTAGTTAAGGGTCCGGCCAAGCTTTTCTGCCGTGTGAAGTCTTGATGCCAAACGCCAAGCTCTTTCGCCAAGCTAATCCCACCGACTAAGACTTCAACCGTTAAATGAAATAACTGAAAATTGCGCAGTAAGCAATTTTCATATATTTCATTTAACCTTCGAGCTATTAGTCGTGATATCACGACTTCACACGGCCAAAAGCTTGGCGGGAATCCTTGGCAAGTCTTTATTTTGGGATAGATAATTCGTGTACATACTTGAGTTTTTCGATGGCGTCTTTTAGAGAATCTTTTCTCAGATCAATCATCTTCTGAGCGTCAAACTCTCGTTCTAAACGAAATATGACTCCCACATTCATGTACGCAAGTATGAGGATTACTAAGAGGTACAGAAATATTAACGGGCACGTTCTTCCAAGTCTCCAATGCATCGCTCTGCATCTAAAAATAATGAAATTAAAAAAAAAAAGTACATGTAAGTTCCACAGCTATAAATACAACGATAACTATACGCGCATCCTGCACATTTCTTTTGCGGCCTTCTAAAATCACAAGCCAAAAACTCACCGAGTCTGGAGTCAGACCCGAGTTTGCTCATGCGTGTTCTGCGTGCCAAAGATTCAAAACTGGGTGAGTTTGGATTGGTGATTTTCGAGGTTTTATTTCAAAGAAGGGATGCATCCTTCCGGCGAACTGCAAAATATGTATAATATCTATATATATAATTACACAAGATCCGCAACACAGCCATCGGCAGCGCAGCAGCAATCTGCATCTCTAGCAGCTGCATACGATGCCATCTCCGCCATCTACCGACGGAACGGCAAATTATAAGAGTAGCAGCCAATCCCCACTGAGATAGTAGCTGCGCCCGGAACGTAACGGCCAGCAGCGCGAACATACGATGCCATCTACCGACCGAACGGCAAATTAAATTAGGGGGGAGGGGAGCGAGACGGGGGGAGGGGAGATGGAGGGAAGCGAGACGACGCGGAATGAGCGAGCTAAGCGAGCGACTCCGCTAGTAATATGATATATATATATATATAATGTTTGGATGAAGAGATTAAATCTCTAACTTTGAAAATATCCAGGACGTCACAGTAGGGTTGTTCGGAAACTCGAGCAACGAGAGACGTCGACTAGACAAGATCGTTATCGTGACGTAAAATAAGGTCGTGTCGAGAGCCAAACGAAACTTGCTCAAACCAGGCGGTCACAACTGTATACAA
>JAHWFP010069929.1:36999-98997 GCA_023313725.1 Lithobius niger | reverse complement strand
ACGGGGGTCGAAATATTAGGATGCATAGGTGCAAATTGCATTCCAGAACCAACTCTTGGAGTGCAAAATTGCACGCCGAAGTTGAATTTTTCATAACTTTTGAACCGCACAAGCTACAGACTTGCGGTTTGCGGCATTTTAAGCAGCTTGGAGCTAAATTTTCAGTGACACCACTCCTCCCAAAGAAGTTAAACTTCATTTTTACTACATTTGGTCAAACTATGGGTATAGGTTTTCAGTAGACTAGTTAGGTTTAAGCAAAGTGCAGGAAATAGAGACATATTATTGCGATGCTGAATGTTAGAATTTTTAATGGCTATAAAATAGGAGACCATAGTGTTGGTTTACATTTGGGTTTTGCACTCCAAAGAAGTTTTTTGCACCCCAGTAACATATTTTGGAGTGTAAATTTGCATCCAGATCAAAATTTAGAAATTAGACCCCTGTGATTAGATCTCCATACATTTCAAACTGAATATTTACTTGTATTAAAAATTATGCCGGTTTAGACCCCACCCCAAAAGAAAAGGTTTGCACATTGCATTATTTTAAACCCATGACTACCATGGACGTACACAAGCAACAAGTTTATAGATGACAATGGCGAAACGAATAATTGATATTAAAGTTTTTAGATCTTATCTGAATCATGCTTGGTAGCATACTATCTAGGAGGAACAGTTAGAAGAATGTTATTGAATGAATTTCTTTTCCCCATAAATTTGCCAAGTTTACTACGATTTAATTGTAAACATTCCAGTACACCATTTTAAATGTTTTTATTTTTTTAGTGCTGCTAATGACAAGTTGATAAGTTAAACCATTCAAAAGGTATTAACCACAATCCTTAAATTAAGGTTGTAGCATGAAGTCCATCAACTTAGCGGCTTTTGTGACAGCCTTTTAATGACAAGATTCAAATGTTTGTTGCGCTTTAAAAACAGTCGCTATGAAAAAATAAAGAGCTGGTGACCATGTCGTTTTTGTAAGGGTTAAGTGCTGAGCACAGACTTTTTTTCTTATGTGCCGTTCGGTATATTAATTACCTGTAAATTTTAGCATTCCTTTCCAGATGCATCTTTTCCTGACATTTTTTGGTGGTTTAGGGTCGGTCTCGTTCCCCCGTGCATTTCAAGCCCAACCACAAGTCCCTGCGACCTCTGTGAGCGGAGCGACCCAAGTGTGCATTCACACCCCTCCAATAAAAGGCGCCCAGTATTAAGAGCGAGCTTCTTTTTTCTCTTAAGAGTTCCACGGTGTGGACACGCTTTCGTTTTCCCCTTCTTTGCCCTCAAGACCTTCATTTTTGACATCTTTGTTTTCATCACCTTCGCTGGCAGAAGTCTTCGCATCGTTGGTATAACTCAAGGGTATACCAAAGGATCTTTCGCCCGCCAGCTCTTCGCCCTATTGTTGTTGTCGGCCCGTTGCCTTTGCCTCCCGCATCACCACCCGCCTCATTGCCTCCTTCGGATTTTCTGCCTTCGCTTCATCCTTCGCCTGACCTCCCGGTCTCTGCTTTGGCATCTCCAATTCCTTGTGACCAGCATGTGAAATCATCGTTTGCCATTCGCAAGGCCAAGAAACAGAAGAGGTTAAAGGACAAGACGCCGAAAGTCAGTTCGAAGCCTCGTCATTTTCTTGCCGACGCGCCACTTGATCTGTCGCTCCACTCTTCTCTCATTCTCACAGTCCCGCCTTCGTCCCCTCCTTAGCCGCCGACCACTCAGCAACCTTCGTTTTTCTGCACAGATCCTTCAGTCTTCGTTTCCAGCACCGTTTCCTGGCACAGTTTCCCCCTTAAGGTGTTCCACATTTGCCGGCGTCTTTTGGCAGCCATCTGCCTTTGCATCACCTGACCCTACGACCCTGATATGAATCCTGGCCAGCAGTCAACGTCTTCCTTCGCCCTTCCCTGAACCTTGTAATCAAGGGGGAAAAAACCTCAAAGATTTGCTCTGAACCTCCCTTTTGTTTGTCTCATTCTTCTCACCGCTCACGATCCCCGCCTTTGGCCCTACAGCGCTCCATGGTGGACATGCTTCCATTTTCCTGCATCATCCTTCATTTTCAAGTCCTTCGTTCTTACAACCTTTGTTTTCCAGACCCTTCGTCACCGACATTATTTTGTCTCAGCGAAGGCAAGACAAACAGGCACACCGAAGGTTCCTTCGCCCAAGAGACCCTCTCCTTCAGAGGTCACCACCTTCGCCAGCATCACAATCAGCCCCATCAAGCACATGCACCACTGATCAGCACCGCTCGTAACTTTAACCGTCATCCCGAGGCATGGCTTCCTCTTCTAGTCTCTCATCTCCACCGTCCATACTTCAATCACCCGTCCTTTCTGTTCTCATGGCACCAAGTCTGACTGTCAAGGATCTTGGATCTCGAAAGCTGACTTTCACTGCTCGCATGTTCTGCCTTCAACCTTCCAACGCCTCATGGTGAGGACAAGCTTGTCTTCATGTCACCCTTTGTTAGCCTGTTCTTCATTGATGATCCTTCGCCTTCTGAGACACCATCCTTTGTCCACTGATCATCCTGACCCTCGCCTCGGCTGATTTCTCAAATTCCCCGGTCCTTTGCCTCAGCAACGTCGGCTACACCGACGCTCTGCAAGATGGTCTCCCCGTCCCATCAGCCAACACTCACGCTTGCTATCTGAACCCATCAAGCTTGCTTCGAGCTGTGTCAACTATCCTTCGTCAGCTCTCGTCCTCGATCGCGCATTACGATCAACTGCCGCCTGTCTATTTCGCCGGCCAGCCCACCGCCACAGAGCCCGATATTGCTGCAGACCCATACCCCTGTCTCCCGCATCACCTACCGGCTCATCACTCTTTCGGAATCTCTTCGTCCCACTCTTGTCGTTTTCAACGTTCAAACAAGCAATTGCACTGATGGACCATGCCACCCATAACTTCAATAAACCAATTATCAATTTGCCAACAACGACTTCTTTTTTCAGCGGGCCCCACCACCCGCCGACTGATTGAATCCTCGACTTCAAACCCCGTCTTTCATCCGCCTTGAATTTCCGCCATCTCGTTCTCTCGACCATCATCGAGCAACTCTATCTCCCACCTTTTGGTGGCCTCGCCCTTCGGTCCTAATCTCGGAGAGCGCTTTCCACGCTGCATTGACACTCAGTTCATCGCAACTCCGACGATTCGTTGTTCTTCGTCGAACAGTCTTTCAGTCTTTACCACCCAACAACTCGCCGGGCGCCGCCTTCAGCATCCTTTCTGTAGTTGGCAGCAGTTCCCTGCCAGCCATCTCACACCGCAATGTCGCTCTTGGTGCACAGGTAGCTGCGAATACTGGTGCGTCAGATTCGATAGACGTCTTGGTCCCAGTTGTACACCTCCAGCTTCTTACAGACCCGTGTTGGTTCTAGTGAAGGGAATTGTATATGTACAGGTTTTTCTCTGGTTGTTTCCTGCCCGTTGCATGATTTTCATGATTTTCTGATTCCTGTCAAGTTTACCCCCACTCGCATTTCTTTTTCCTCAATGAAACAAAAACATGAAATCTCCAGTCAACAACCTTCAGGGCTCCAAACCTTCTTGCCAACAGCCTCCTAGCACAAGAAATTTTTGTCCTCCACCATCGTCTTCAATCCCCCCCCCCCCTCTTGTTCTGAATTTACATCAAGAGGGATAATCCCAAGTTTACCACTACATTCAACATTTAGGCCAAGTTCATCGGCTCTTCATCAACACAGGAAGCATGGCCTCCAATCCACGAAACATTCACCCACTTTGTTCCTGTTCAATTAATCATTTCCTGCGAATCACCCATCTCCACTCCTCATCGTCAACAAATGTGAACTCCGACACTGTTTTCCATCATCATCATCATCATCCATGAAACACCTGATTTCGCCAGTTCTAATGGCCCGCAGGTAAAACATGTCCATTGAATCATCCCCATTCAGATCAGCCCCCCCGCCCCCCCCCACCGTCTTTCAGAACTCCAGACTTCTCCAGACCAACCCTTCTCTTTCGTTCTGCACAGTTTGCTACTCGGGGCGAGCCAGCGTACCCACCACTAGTTTTGACAAGGTCTTCCTGTAAATGCTAAAATTTACAGGTAATATATATGTCCGAACGGCATATAGAAAACAGAATTGCCTGCCCCCAGGAAGGGCGGCTAAATTTTGTTTCTATTGCCTAAACGGAAATATACATTACCTGGCTGGCTGGTTATGTGACTCCTTTTTGTAAGCTCGTGATTACAGGGCTCCCAGTGCATCTATATTTCCTATTTTATTTATAGGATTCCTATAAATATGAAATACTCCTATATTTTTCTGTTCTGAATTGAAATGTAGCCCTGTTTTCGGTGTTTTTTTTCTACGGTCTCACGCTCTCTCTCTACCTCACACGACGATTCAACTTGCGCCGTCTATTCTCCGTTTCTAGTTGCCTTGAAAACCATTACCTTTTTTAATAGCATTTTCCTTCTCAATGCTGTTCAATTCTAGAGAAAATAAATCGAAGATGTCCTTCCGGTTCGCTACCTACTGCGTAGGTCTAATGCGCAGCCTCCTTTATATAAAAGTCGGAGCGGTAATGCTCACCTTTTCTTCTCTAGCCGCCATGCTGTTCACTTTGCTCCGTGAATCGTCAAGCCTCCGCTTCCTACGTTCACCCTCCGCTACCGCCTCCGCATTGCAATGCCTCGAGCTAAGGGGAGGAGGGGATTCCTCCTCCCGTACTCATCGTTCGGCATCTCCGGTCCACGTTCCGTCTGTTGCTGAGAATGTAGAAATTCTCCAAACTCACAACAGAACAGGATTATTTGGAGCCCTTTCCGCTTCTGAATCCCCTCCTTTCCGAATCGTTCTCCGTGCCTTGCGACACCGCAGCCTCGTCTCCCATCCCGTGTAGCCAACCACCTCTGTCACAGGATTTACGTTTCCTTTCGGAAGAACTTTCTCGCACAAAGGAACGATATGCCTGCCTTAAAACTCCAACTTAAAACACGGAAGGTTGCGGCCAAGTTGGCCTCCTCCGTGAGCCCTCACTTGACACCTCTGAACTTGTCATCACATTCCTCCCAACATTCGGTACCTGACCGCCCCACAACCCTCCGTGCCGCCAAGCCACTCACATCGTCACAAATACATTTCCTCATGGACTCCTCCCTCCGCACCTTCAAGCGGAAGGTGCCTGCAACGGACTATACAGCCTCCTGGTTAAATTCAGTTTCTAAACGACCCTGCCCCTCTGACGGAAGCAGGACCCTCCACCACTCCTACCGTTCCGCCTCCTGCTCCACCGGCTCCACCTCTCGTGCCACCGCCTGAAGCCTCCGTGGGTGACGACCAGGATTCTTACTATTCACCAGACCCATCCCTTTCAGGCCGTCCTGAGCCTCCGTTCCAAGGTGACCCAGACCCTTCCGAGATCCCTCTTCCGGAACTTTTGAAGCCAGTTGAAAGAATCATCCCAGACTTCTTCCTGTACAAATCCTCCACAGCCAATGACTCTGTCTCTAAAAACAGAGGCTTTGCTCCAGGTTTTGGCCTCCGCGACCAGCTACCCCCCACCCTTGGGTCAGTCAACAACACTCCTTACAACTCTGCTCCGCAACGGCGGCATCCTCCTCGGAAATGGGTCGCCTCTTGAGTTCGACAAAGATCCTCCGCTGCTTTGCCCTATTGGGTTGGCTGTACCTATTGGCGATGGTACAGCCAACCCACGCAATTTTGACACCTATCCTCAATCAGAATTCCTGACTGCAGACACAAAGTTAGACTTTGGCTCCGCTCTCTACCTCCCTCGTCGGGCAGCGGTTCCCGTTTTTGTCCTCCGAAACAATGACCGTATCCTCCGCCTAGGCCTCCCGGCTGCATCCCAAGCGGACGTCCTTAGTACTGCAGCAAATGCGCTGTGTGAAAGACTGTATGGCGACCCTCCTCCGGATGACACTCGCCAGTTAGCGTTTCTCATTAACCAAGTGTTCCGAAAAAGCTGCTTCGCTACTTAACACGCCATGAATTGGTTCACACGGGCCCTCTTCAATTCAACACTTTTGTTATGATAAGTAGCTCTAAACATGGCCTCGACTCCACACGCCACCTCCTCCGCAATCAACCCATCCACGAATCAGTCCTTGTTCCGTGGTTTTAATACCGAAAGTTGCTCCCCATCTCTACATCTCTCAGAAGCCCCGATACAACAAGATTCGCCAGGGACGTCGTCCTCGTCCCACACCATCAAAGCATGGTCTTCCTAGAGACGACCGGAAGACTACTAAACCTCCTGATTCTCTTTCACCTCTGGCTCCGCGTCCTGCCTCACCCTTTCCACCCCGTACCCAGGGACGCGGATGAAGCCGTTCCCTCGTCCACCCACGACCGACAGCGACGGTCCACTTCCCAACCCCGGCACGGGATTTTGTGAACATGTCTGAACTTTTATTAATTTCAATTTGTTACATCGGAGATCAGGACTTGAGGTGGAGTCGTGATTTTAATTTTTAGCACGGTTTGTTGTTGGCACGACACATTTCTACTATAATAATAATAATAAGTTTGTTGCAAATGCAACCGGAGTGGCAAGGACCTGGTGGCCACTGACTGCCATCCGATGTTAAAACTAAAAATTATAAATTATACAAAAGTTTAAAAGATTAAAACAAAGACTATTGACTGGCTGTAACGATCTCTCTACAGATCAAACTATTTGTCCTATACAGCTGGTCCTTGGCTCATTGTACAGGTATTGCTGTGTAGATGTGCCCTTTTTAATTGGTCATGTGGTTCAAGGGCTAGGGAGCTCTTAACGATACCAGATTTATTGTTTTACTTGTTTGATTTATCGTTTTTGTTACTATGTAACAATGCCAATCAGCAAATGCCAGCTGCAAGATTAAAGGGTTTGTTTCTGTATTGGTTTATGCAAACAGAAATTGATAAAGATGCAAAACATTAAAACAAGCTAATCTAAACTGCAAGATACGCCAAAGTAACATGAATTAGAAAACAAAACAAACTCGTTTGATGCTTAATGTAAGGTTTAACTGATCCGAAGTCAGAACAGCAAAGTAACAAACTTATGTGTAAGGTTTCAGATACTACTGTACTGTTTAGTCCACGTGAAACCTTACTGCTGTATCCAACCATTATACATGTAAATACAATTAAAGCTAGGACCCAAAATTTCAAAACTTTTTGTGCCCAAACAACCAAAGAATAATCTAAGGCGACACACTCAATTAATTTGTTGGCTACATTTTTTTCAATGTTCATTGTTCAGTCACGGCACCTACTTTCCATTGATCACCGTACTGATGACACATATCATTTTTCATGATTTTCAAGCAAGTTTCCAGGTTTTCGAGGACTCGTACGGACCCTGAATTCCCTTTGGAGCTATGCGCACACTAAGTCAATTAGTTTTTAAACATTTTCCAGCGATGTTGTTTAACCAAGAAGAATGCAGCAGTCATTAGCCGATGTATCGTGCGCAAAAGTAAAAATATTTTAATACAGCAGTAAAGTTTCACATGGGCTACACAGTACTACAGCAAAACCGCATTATCTGAAACCTTACAGGAAAGTTTATTTTTGTTCCTGTGCTGTTTTGATTTCAGATCAGTTAAACTTTACCTTGCATCATGTACATTTGTCGTAGTAGTTACAACGAATTGCATTTTTACATACAGTAATAAATATTTGCATCATGGCTTCACAGTCTTACGAATGTCACACCATCTATCCAAGAGTGATAGGAATTACCAAATAAAACATATGTACATTTTATTTACTTTGCACGTGTGAACATGGTAGACACACAATGTAGAAATACACCAAATTAATTTCCAGTATTTCTGTTGTGTGTGCTGCATACAAAATTCACGAAGAATGAAAACTAGCCAAGCAGCAAAAATCATGTGGTACAGTGATTTGTGTGTATTTGCTTAAGGTAGGAAAACATCTAGAGACCCAGGGTACATTCACTGATTACATGATTAGGCCATGCATAGTTATTTTTTAAATTTTTTTTTTTTGGGGGGGGGGTGGTTAAATGCCATACCTAAGATTTTTACCGATTGCGATATTCCACTACTTCACTAAACCTAGTAGAGGAGAGTGACTACGCAGTCATGACAACCAATCCAAATGCAGTAAATTAAAGTGAAAGGGCAGGCATGAAAAAGGGAGAGCATGTTCATTCATGATAACCGTGAAAAAGAGCAAGCTATAGGCAACGTGAAGGGTAATGGCGATTACACTTTCATAGTAATAATCAGTAACAAACGAAGTCAGACAGACATTGTTGACAGAAAACTATGGGCCCCAACAGACACAAGTGGGGCAGTGTGACAGCATGGCTTCCTACTAGATGGGAGTAATGTGTTATACCGGGATCAGCTAGTATTTTTTTTTTAAGCTTGGGTTGTTCATGGTGCAATTTCAAACCTACAGCCGTAAGAAGTGAAAGGTTATATGGCAAAATCTTCCAAAATATAAATCGGATAGGACCCGACTACCAAATTATAGTAAATATTGTTTTTATGTCAACTACGTAAGCACTGCAAGCATTTATAACTAAAAAAAAATTTAGTTGGTTGAATAATAAAATGCCTGGTGTATTAATTTCCAACTCTGCTCATAGATTAAACACTTTATTTATATGGCATAAACTTTCCCCATGATTACATAAATTTACAATTGCTTTCTTAACAGTTACATTAATTAATTACAAAGCAATGGTTATATAATGTGCATCACGATTTCATTCATTCATTCCACATACACATATAAAAAATGTTTGATTGAGCAAAAATAGCGTAGAAACCCTGCATCATCATGGTAATGAAGTGCTTTTTCACAACCCAATATCCTACATTTATACAGGGTGGTCCAAAAAAAACTGACGACTCAATATTTTGTTTAGTCCAACTTTTCTAGTTAGCACCCCTGAAAACCAGGATGGGACAGAAATCAATTTAATTAAACAGGAAGATTTGTCCTCTCTTGGTTCTGAGGGGTGCTAACTATAAAAGTAGCTTGGGTCGTCAGTTTTTTGTGGGCCACCCTGTATAATAGACAACTTTAATGACACTAAACCAACAGTGATTATCATATTTATATGCCCAGCAACATAGCAATTGAATTAAAAGAAAGCTACATAACTTGATCATTGCAAGAGTACAATCCCTTCTCTCCACCATCCCCATATCAACAAAAGTCATGCGAGGTAAGGCATAGCTAGTTTTTCATGCTTTCAAGAAGCTGTTAGTCTTGTATCACAAACCTTTAGAGTAATTTTGACTGGAACCATGTGATTTACAGCCATGCTGTGTGTGCTATTGCTCCTCGCTGGTATAAAACCAATGTTATGCAGCAATATAACAAGCAGTTGCAAGGTAAGCATGTGGCTTTGGAAACCAGAACATTATTTTCAAAAATATAAACCATTAACAGTTCCTATTTTAAGCAGCAGAATTGAGAAAGTGTCATAGAAACTTTACACAGTCCATGTAACAAATACATGTGCAATAGCCTACGCAAACTAGGGGTATTGATTCTCACATCATTCAATTTTTAAATGGCCCAAACTTTTATTTTACTAATAGTTTGTAACCACACAGCATCCTAAAGAGGCCATTTTAATAGCCATTGCTACTTAAAAGAGCAGGCCGCCAATACAAATAGCTTAGCAAACAACGGCAGCGCTCACTTCTTGTGTGCCTTGATTTGTAACCCAATTTTTTCTTTTGCATGTTATAAACTACTAGTATTCTAAAAGCCTTGTCCTTGCCGTATTCATACCATGACAAAATATTTCTATTGTTAATTGCCACGACAGTTGCTTAATAGTGTACGATGAAACCAAACTTTCACCCAGCTGTAAAGCAAGCTTTCTGCAATAATTTGCATATACAGTACTGAGCAGTTCTAACATTTGTAACAAAAATCAGCCCTAAATTCATAGATGTGAGAAATCATGAAAGTGCCAACCAAAGTTCAATCTGTTGCATTGAAATGGTTGTGCTATATTAGCCACTAAATGCACAGAAAGTCATGAAAAAAAATTACTACTATACTGCATGTTTTAGGCCGCTAAAACTTAAAAAGTGGTTCTCAAAAGCATGTGCTAGAGTTGCGCGTCAATGCTATCGCCAAAAGCTTTTTGGTTTGGATGACTATAATCACCCCTAGCTCCATTCAAATGATGGCCGCAAAATGATTCAAGAGCCGTGCAGAGGCATGTCAACGAAAAACTTGGATGTAAAGAAAGACTTTTCCAATGTGCAACATTTGCACTCTAAGCGTGGCTAAACCCGGTATTAAATAAAATGGGTAAATCTCTTTTTATCCCTAGAACACATACAGAATTTCATTTTTGCATAAACAAGCACAAAACTGGACTGGCTTCAGCAAGCTAAAAAACAGTCTGTTTAGAGATCTCTAAGGGTGAGAGCAGCTTGATTTTTGTATTACCGTATTGTCTGCTTTAAGACGGAAATTCCTGAAACGAGTTTAAAACCCTTGCTTCTTCCCAACCAACATACTCAGTTACCCTTGATAGCTTGATCCAGACAGTCGCAGTGCATGCGCAGTGTGGAAACCATCTTTAATGTCTGGGCACAGTTAGTGGCAACAATGAGGGAAGTCCAGGTGGGTAATAACTGACTAGGGCTTCTAGGGATAAACATTTAGGCTTGGTAATGGAAAATCGCTAGCGTTCATCTCAGAATAACTCTCCAATTAGATTTTGCATCGTAGAGACGTCAACAAACTGCATTGCAGGCAGTTGTCGTCATCGCCTCCCGGCTTAGTTGGGGGGATCCCTGAGGTTGCACTGAATCTCCGATGTACGGTGAGTGGTTTGAGGAAATATAAAGCATCCGCTTGGAAGATCATGTCTCTTACGTAGTGCTTCGTGAAGGTGGCATCACATTTCCAGGAGGCAGCCTGAAGGATTTCTTGTAATGGCACATTGTTGTGGGCGGGGGAAGAGGGGTTTACTCATGTGCGATCTCTCTAACATTGTCTGTTGCAGAGTTCTCGTAGGCAAACCCTATTACTAAGTGAATCCAGGATGCAAGCATGACTGAAGTTGTTTGTCCAGTACTGGGTCTGCAGGGGTGTATCAAGTATGTAGGTCATTTTCTCCACTTCGTATGCTTTGTGGCATCCAGGCAGAAACATAGTGCCTCTCATAGGGCACTGGCACCTCTCCGCTTCATCCCCAGCTGGCAGTCCTAAATCAGGAAGCTTCAGTGGTTGACTGTGTCGTTGCTCGGAATGAGGCTCGTGCCAATAGCCTCAGCGAGCTTAAGTTTGGACCAAACGAAGAAGGACCTCATCTAAGTTTAGGGCTTGTACCTCGCTGTGAAACCAGGGCAAGTAGGAAGATCTTTGTCGATCTAACATCTTGGCCGAGTGGTTCATATGGTTCTTGTAAGAGGATGGTTAGAACGAAAGGGAGGTACGATTATGAAAAAGTTCGTCACTGGTCTCTCCACTCTAAAGGCTTTGGTGAGGATTCCAATCCTGAAGTCATCTGCGAATGAAGTGTGTCCTATTATTTTTACAACAGCTGATGACCGAACGAAAGACTGATGGCTGACATGTTCATCACAGAAGAAAAGAAGTGACTGAAGAACACCATTTGTTGGACTAGAGATGAAGCCAAGGGATCAGTCTAGTTTCCACTTTCCACGGCACCAACGATGCACCAAATAAAAGTGGCCTCTGCACATTTAGTATGCACTCCTTCGGAGACAGAGGATGATGCAATTGACTCCGAAAGGCCATTTGACTGCCGTGGAGTTGCATCACCACAGGACTTGGGTTGGCAGAAAATCTGATGACATCCAAATTCGTCTCGGTATTGGTTGGCTCCTGGCTTCCAGTGATTCTTTATGTATCAGTAAGCGTAGAGGGAAAACCTCCATCTTCCATATGGGACGAGATGCGCAGCTACGTCCAGACTGCAGGGTTCAGACAAAACCTGGAAAACCTGGAAATCACAGGAGAATTGCAAATAGAAAATATTTTAATTTGTGCTTTAATATGTTCAAGTATTTTAGATATTACTTCAATAAACGAAATCTTAGGCTGGTACCAATTTCTGGGATGTTGGATTATTTTCGTACAAATATTAATGAAAACATTAGCTACTGCCTGTTTCCCTAACTAAACATCTTGTTAACACCTGGAAATTGCCATTGGATGCACCTAGAAAACCTGGAAATCTCAGGGAAATTGAGAATTAAAAAATTGTCTGAACCCTGCCAGGATGCCGGTGACCTCGTAAATATTGAGCGCTCAAAACTCTTTCATGGAAACTATTTTGTCTGACGAAGGACAGATGGGGAAAGCTTCCAGTTCGAAAAGAGCACCTAGAAAGATGAAAAACTTCATTGGTTCCAGATAAGACTTTTTTCAAGTTGATTTCGAATCGGAGCTTGAAAAGAAGGTCTGTCGTCTTCCGTAGATCCGGAAGAATGTTTTTGGAGTCCAATTGTCCAAGTAGGTGTGTGTCCTGATCACTCCGGAATGAAGAGTTGCTAGAATCTGCTTTGTAAGGCAAGTGAAGATCCTTTGGGGCTGTGGTCAGCCCAAACAAGAAAGCCTTCAGGATAACCTTTCCATGGAGGAAAAACCGGAAATGAGGAAGGATGCGTGGATATAATGGGATATGAAGGTATGTTCCTCCAGATCGAATGACAGTGTGTATTCCCCAGGCCGATAGTGTCCAGAGCCTCCATTTTGAAGCCTGAATTCTAAATGAATTATTTTCTTTACTACCAGGAACATCATGCTGTTGCAACCAGAATTGATCAAGTCCTGGCTAACTACTTCTGTGGCTTTCACAATCAGAGTTTCCACACCTGCTAAAATTTCTGGATATGGAGCAGATGCGAAGTCCCAGGAAGGAGCATCGGCAAGTTTCGGGTAGCTGATGGACTTCGGTTGGTAGCCATGCGAGATTATGGATAAGAGCTACGGTTCGTCCGTAATCTCACTCCAATCTTCTGGGTGTCGCTGCAGGCGATGTTAAGTGCCTCCTCAGTAGAATCAACTGCGGAGGCGAGGACAGCATCTCGGCGCTGCAACATGCTACTTGCGTTGAACATTCAGCGCTTTCCACAGCAATATCGACCCGTCTGGCGATGCTGAATCAGGAGCGAAATTAGCTCCAACGAAAGAGCGAATTGAGCTGGCCTGGCTGCCTTCCCTCTGACATTAAAAAAGAATGAGTCTGATCCTTCTGAAGGACATTGTATAGGGCGGCCATCAAGTTCAAGGGGAGCTCTATGTCCTCTTTAAGCGACCACCATGGTGCAAGAGAGATCTGACCACAAGTGAAAACTGTGGTAAGCAGTTTTTCACTGGAGCTTGTTAGGCTCTGTCGGCGAAACAGGTGTTAACAGATGTCTACCATTTTTAGAAGCACTTGTCGAGGCTTCAGGATCACACACAAAAAAATCAGTGGGACGTTTTTAAAGATAAGAGGCTCAATGACTTCCATGGGCAAATGTAGGTTTAAACCCTTGCCCCAAATGTCAGGATTAACGGAGACATTGTCTAGTTCTTCATCCCAGCAGCAAAGGAAGAGCTCGTCTTTCACACGAGTCCTTGCTTTCTCTACAGGATACAGGCTTGTCCTTTACATTCCATAAGGGATAGGCTTTCAGAGAATGAAGAAGTTTTTCCAGTGAAGATCTGAAGGGCACTTGCCCAACAAAGGGTGTCTTGCTCGGCAAAGGAAGTCTGTTCTGTGAAGATGTGAAGGGCGTGAAGGGCATTTGCCCAACAAAGGGTGTCTTGCTCGGCAAAGGAAGTCTGTTCTGTGAAGAGCGTCTCTCCAGCGAAGGCTGTGCATTCAACGAATGGCACCTATCCCGAAAAGGCTATGCGTCTAACAGCTGTTGGGCAAAAAACGCCTTCCTTGTGAAGAGTGTGGGGTCGATGAAGGGAGCGAAGGGCCAACGAGCTTCTGTGAGGTCGACCTGCACCGCAACGATTAAGGCGTAGACAAAAACATCAAAGAGGAATCCGTATCTGAAGCTCCATACACGCCTGGACTTGGACGTTTATTTTATTTTGAGAAGATTTGTAAGACTGAGCACTTTTGTTTCTTCCCTTGAGACAAGCTGCAAGAGTCGGAATCTGATGTGGAAGGATGGATTTCCATGCGATTTTCCGGTTTTATTAGCATCGAGGAAATTAAAATAAGACCTGGATGGAGGAGAGCATTCTCACAAAAACTTACTGCAAATCTGAGATCCACAGTTCAAAACGCACAACCAAAATTGTTGAAGCTTCCACTAAAGCTTCCGAATTTTCGACAACACTTGTACTGGTTGTTTTCCTCAGGCTGCAGTCTAAGAAGCTTGCACCATATTGTCCACACTACAGCACTCCACTACTCTAACTGTGCGTTTGCGCGTTTTGGAAGATTATGAGTATCAATCACAGTAATACAGCCGAACCTTCAGTTTTTCAAAAGGAGAGCATTCCTTGCCATTCTGGGT
Organism: Lithobius niger; assembly: GCA_023313725.1. Classification (NCBI taxonomy): domain Eukaryota; kingdom Metazoa; phylum Arthropoda; class Chilopoda; order Lithobiomorpha; family Lithobiidae; genus Lithobius; species Lithobius niger. The sequence continues at coordinate 84,489 of JAHWFP010069929.1, read as the reverse complement.
GAATACAACATCAGTTGGAAAATAAGGCATTTTTCCAAGAACGTCAGGAGCTCCAGGTCTGCGGATAATTTACAAGGACAAAACACAACATTCGAAGCATGCAGTCACTCTTTTGTCGGCCCGACTTTCTTTTGTTTGATATAAAAATAGATATCAATCCTTATCTGAACATCGTGAATAAAGATAAAAATAAATGGTGCGCATGCTTTAACATTTTTTAGTACCACTCCTGAGAACCAGTTCATTTACTTTAAGCGGCCTTGTGTATTGACTGAATTGTAGATTAAGTATTTCAGATTGTTTCAAATTTTAGGAAGCTGATGTTTTTAACACTTGTGGTTGCTGCTTTACTTATTGCTTGTTTAACTGAAATCCTTATCTTTCTTCCTCTGTCCAACTACGCAAGCACCACCTGTCATATAAAGTTGTCGGGAACGAGTTGTTTAGATGTTGCTATAGGTGCCAGAAGAAATGTTGCTGGTTTGATGGTGGTGACGTTATTGTGGCAGATTCTAATTCTAAGTGTCAGTCACAATAAAGTCACAACAATCACACACCAATATTTTTGCCGGTGGTTTCCGCAACATCAAACAATTTGCACCCAATAATTTAAAATGGTTAGGGGTTGGCCTTACATAGCCAGGCAGAGGAAGAACTGCATGAGAAATTTGTCGAACAAAATGACTGTGATGCAACAGCCGCAAGTGTTTAAAAGGTTTTGTTCATAGATAGTGACAATTCTTAACAATCTCGTTTTAGTTGTGACACAAGAAACCATGCACCAGTCTGGGAAGGTACCTGTAACTCTTTTGAGTATTCCCGATCTTTAGAATATCAATAAAATTCAGACTGGAAGTATATATTTTACAATGTACAGTAATTAACAATGATGTCACGTTAAATAAGGAAGAATGTAACGGTCTATTACAGTTGCGTTCTTGTGCCATTCAAGGTGTCTGACACCAGGTACTGAATGGATGTTTAAGTTACCCCTTTTGAACAATGTCTGAAGACCAAATGAATCAAGCTGGAACACCTGCAAAAAAAAAAAAAATCCAGTGTTACTTCATCAGAGGCAACAAGCATGTCGAGACAAATTTCAAAACTTCTGTTAGAAGATATACCGGCTGGTTTTTCCATTCCACTATTGTTTCGTTGGAGTCATAGTACCCAAAATGACTGTAGAAAAAAAAAGGAGAAAAAAAACACTTAACATTAAAATGAATCACTTAACATTAAAAAAACACACTTAACATTAAAATGAATCATAAATTCACTAACCTAATGGAATTTGAGATAAATATATTTACCTCGATTCCCAAGGGGTAATAACTCCATCATCTGGTCCACCAATCAGAACTAGTCGTTTTAACCGAACAAAGTTCTGTTTGAATTCTGTAAATATAATAATAAAAACAAAATGTACCGCTAAAGCTAGTAAGCTTCTTGCTGTACAATTAAGTATTCAAGACGGAATTGTCCAGAAGTAGTTTCAATGAGTTGGTAGTATGGCAACCACTGAAAGCGGTTTATCAAGTAAATTCGAATCATTAAAATTTGCAACAGAATATAAGTTTGTTCTAATATCAAGGCGAACAGATTGTTTTTCCAATTGAAAAGAGTGACCACTTTTAAATGTAGTAATGACCTGATGATTCAGTTCTATTCTGTACAAAACAAGAGTTATTTCTTCCATTACAACTTAAATGAACATTTTCTCCATAGAATCATGTGCATTACTAACTTTTGAAGGAGGAAAGTTAACTTTATAAAGACATCTAAACTGCGTGTAAAGAAGAAAAAAAAAGGAAAACGAGCAGCCACACATGCATACCAAATTCTCTAAAACTTTCATACTGACAGGCGCAAATCCTGTATTGCAAATATAGACCACTGCTTGTCGTGATCACGAAATACCGATAATTTCTATTTATTCGTTACCAATCAAATTTTCTTTAATTGAATTTTATAATTACTATTTAGATATTCTATTTACAGGGTGCTTTATCACATTGGCAGCAGGTGACTCCCATAGCATTGCTACGTCATGTATGGTTATATATAAATAACTTCCAGTTAAGAATGTCTGGGGCATCTAGTGATGCAACTGAAACTGACCATGACTAGACTTTTCATGATCATCAAACACTATCTCCATAAATATTAAAGATAGAGACATGATTCAAATTGAAAACATGTAGAGAACGAAGAATTAACGTGAATAAAGAAAATAGAAAGAAAATCAATCCAAAACTTTAGGCGACCAAAAGATATAACGAATAGATACAAAAGTATCTTATTATCACTGATGACAGTGCTGAATGTGTAAACATAAAAAACTGAAACTGATCTTGATTACACATTTTGCAGTCATCAAAACACTTGCAGGATGTGCAGCTAATGAAGTTTTTTTGCATCTCCGTTAATTTTGACCCAATTCTCAATCTGGATACTGCATAGACGTTAATTCCTCGTTCTCTACATGTTTGTAATTCAAATAATTGTCTTTAATAAAGGGTGGTCCATAAAAAACTGATAACCCAAGATTTTTTTTAAGTCCAACTATTCTAGTTAGCACCCCTCAGAACCAGGAGAGGACAGAAATCTTCCCGTTTCATTAGAATTAATTTCTGTTCTACTGACTAGCGACGAGCGATTGGTGATGGGCGACGAGCGGTGGACGAGAAGTGCCCCACCGCGCCGGTAGAGGGCGCCACCGCCACCGAAGAGCGACGAACAATCGGCGACGAGCGGTGAGCGAAAAAGTTCCCCACCGCGCCGGTAGATGGCGCCACCGCCGCCGCAAGCAACATGCCAAACCAAGCAGCATGCAGTAACACCGGTAAAAAAAAAACATGAAAAAGAAACCTTTTCACATTAAAGGAAGCAGAAAGATATCCGCAACTTAAATGAGGGATGCATTTCCAAGGAACTACAACAGCAACAACGTTCTAAGGGATCGTGCAACAACTAGGCCTAACACATACAGGAAAATAGGCCTAACGAAGGCTCACGGAATAATGCCTAAGCAGAAGGATCCCGGCCCCACGCACACTGGTTAGAAACGTATACTTCTTACCTTGTCTTCATTAAAAACCAAGCACAAAGGGTCTCGTTTATAGCATCTCGTTGTCTATAAAAAGACAGGCCCAAAACCAAACCTGAATTCACCAAATTCCTTTATTATTTGGGAAGAAAAACTGGCGAATCGCCAGCATTCAAAAACAAAAAGAGCACAGACAAACACAACCTCTCTTGTCTGTACCCAAAACGAAAGTGACGTTGGAAGGCTGGAGCTGTATTGTTGGGAGCAGCGATTGTTGCGCTCCAGGCGGCAGTAAGGCTAACCTCATTGCTTTGCAAGTGTTGCAAAGGTTTTTAAACGTTATGGGGTTTAAAAAATTCGGGTAGGAAAAGCAAGTCGAAACGATTTTAGCACATACTAGAGGTCAGTATTTTACAGATAGTAAGAAACAAGAAAGCAAGGGGGAATAAGGATGCCAAACTGGAAATAAGCAGTTGCTCACAGTGCATGTTATAAAAATTTGCTGTCACCATGCTGTCAGTGAAGACAAAAACGCAAGAGGGAACAGGGCTTACAGGGGTAAGGGAGATGCATTGATTCAGTGAGCGAAGCGAACAAAAATCAACATTTGTTAGCCAGTATGCACGAAATTGTGATTTAAAGAAATTTACTTTGTTAAAGCATGGCCATACGCACGACAGAAAAAAAAAACATGCTTATTACACCGTTCTTCTAACGATGTAAAATAATGTATTACCATTGCTATGTGGGTTACTAGTTTCATTGTTGAGCACAGCCAAATAGGCACTGTAGTTGCGATAAAGATCCATGTGATGGGGATCTATATAAAAAAAAAAAGACAATTGTAATACTACTTAAAATTAGTTTTTACTATCCTAAAATACTTACATTCTAAATTCTAACTTAATTTTATGCTCGAAATTAATTTAAGCTTTTAAATTCCATCTTAAATTAAATTTAGATTAGTTTAGCTAACAGCCTGTTAGTAGTGCTGTGCTCATTATCCATTAATACTACGACCATAGCCTCGGTTTCATTATATCGCTTTGAACCTTTATGTTTCACGCGGAGAAACCACCAGGGTCGTGAGAGCGGGGAGGTAGGGTGGGATCTACTGAAGTTAAGGATATTAGGATATTTAAAAATAATTTTAAGTAGCATTAAAATTGTTGTTTCTTTTATCTCCAAAGTACTAACCTTCATTATATGTGGACTTTGTCCTACTGGCAGAGGGTCAGCAAGAACCTGGCTAAACCGTTTCTCTTTAATTTATATTTTCAAACTCTTTACCAAAAACACATTCAAATGAAACACACTTTCGAATACTTCGCCATTTTATGGCAGTTATGAAGAATGTTACCTACCCACCTAACTTGATGTTAAATTCACTTTATAGGTAGTTGATCGTGTTTCACTGTACGATCTTACTAACAGCAGTAATGTGTTCTTTTAACGTCTTTGCAGCTTTAGAAGCACTGACATCTCTCAAGTAGTGTTTTATGAAGGTAGTTTTTTTTGTTTCAATAACATACTGCTACCACTGCCATATGCTCCTGAAGCTGCAAGTGCTCTCAACTCGTGAGCCTGCACCTCACTCGCCACATCCAGGTGATTTGGCCCCTGTTCATTAGCATGTTTAATCACCTCACATATCACTTCCCCAATTTGAAGACTGCCGTGGGGAATGGATTTATGTGTTCACTGTCCTTGTCTACCTGAAGAAAAAGTGTAGTTGGAGGCATTTTCTTTCCATTGTGCATTTTTTTGTGTTAAAAAAAACTTCAGTTCGTTTCAGGTAAATGCGGAGAGTTCTGATTGGACATTAGAGTTTTCTCTGTCCCCTCTGAATCAACGACAGGTCTTAAAGCTTTTACAACGATAGGCTTAGGGGCTATGTCTGATCTTTGATTGTTTGCTCGGAATTGTGTGGGGAAGGATAGAGTTACAGACGCCCAATCTTTGGAGAATCGGAGGTGGCCATCTTCTCTTGGGAAGGTTACTAACTAACTCTATCTTGGTGCAGAAGCCAAGGATAGCAGGGAAACAGTCTTTTGAGACAAGTGAAAGGTTCCATCTAAGGAAAAAGTTGACTACTTTTCGGTCTGGCATTTTCGAAGGCTTGCATCAGTGTCGAAATGATTTGTCTGTCGAACGGTGTTGTTGCCTAAACAGGATAATACAGAATTGATGACCCGATCTGTATCCCTTAATCGCTGCGGGGGAAGTCCCTTGTTAAAAAATTTTCTTCCAGAAAATAGGCCAAAAGGGTTTCTGATGGGTGTAAGAGTCCGAACGAAGATCATCACACCAACCATGTCATTTTTTACAATTTATTTCATAGATTTTGATGGTAGAGGAGCTGTGACAAAGTAAGAGCCTTCTTATCACTAGCGAAGAAAAGCCGATTGTCTTTAGATTTTCAGTTAAAGTCTCACCAATGAAGATGAAGAAGGCTTCGGGTGGATGGTCCTTCCTTGGTGTTGCCTTAGAAAGAGTTCCAATATTGGGAGTGGGATGGGATCTTCCTTCTCCATCTCCGTTAGATCTGTGAACCATGGTGCTACGGGCCACATGGGTGCTATCAGAATGAATTTCCCTTCTGACTGGCAGATTTTATTTAGCACTGCTTGTAGAAGGGAAAACGGAGAAAATGTGTATGCAAACATCCCGTTCCGTGAGATGGTGACGGCGTCCGTCGCCCTCGCCCATGCTGTTGAGTTTGGTAAAGCAGATACGAAATTCGGCTGTTGGTGATTGAATTTTTTAACAAATAGGTCGACGAAGGGTTTGTGTTTACGTTTTGTACGCTTAGATTTCAAAGTAAAGGATATTTACCGTTCCAATATCCTTGCAAATTTTCGACAGTCAGGTTTTTCTGGAGTTGGAGGGGCTCAGAACGACTGTCTTTATCAGGCTACCACATCACCGCTTACTTTGTCATGATCGTTCGTCTGACAAAACGTAAACATGAACTCGAATTTTCAAAGTAAGCGATGTGACATTTTTAAAGACGAAGGGTTCCCCCCAGTTTTGGAAGAGGACCTGACAGATTTTGGAGTCCATCTTCCACTTGGTAGTCGGAACTTGATTCCCTCTTGTAAGCATTTCTGCTAAAACGTTCAGTTTCCCAGCACTGTGTTTGGGTTGAAGCTTCAGATGCAGTGCATTGCAAGTTTTGAATAGCTTCGATGTTTTCTCCATCATGGCACATGAGTGGGTTCCTCCTCCCCTTTTCACATGAAAGACTGCTGTTGTGTCATCAGTCAGAACTGTGACTACTTTAACCTTGATGAATTTGCTTCCATGCCAGAATGGCATGATGAATGGGTCGAAGTTGTAGGACGTTGATGTGAAGCTGTCCTTCGTCTTCGTCCTATTGCCCTGATACTTGATGCTCATTCAGGTGAGCTCCCCAACTTTCTTAGGAGGCATCTATAAAGAGAAGAGCATCTGGAGAAAGCTCGTGGACTAGGGTTTCGACTTGAAGATTGGACGGTTCCCTCCACCAATCAATGTTCTGATGAAGCAGACGCTTCAGCCCGGATGTTTGTGGGTGCCACTCCTCCTTCCGAAACCAGTGCAGCGGCTTTGCTCTCCATTGACTGAGAGAAATAAATTTTGCACCCGAGTCTATCAGTCCTATGTGAGAAGCAAGTTCTTGTGCAGTCACTTGTTCTTCGGTTTGCAGTTTTCTTAGATTTCTCCTGACGTTTTTGATCCTTTCCGGAGAGGGTCACACTAGGAATGATTGATGATCGAACTCTGCTCCGAGGAAAATAAAAGTCATGTCTGGGATGAGTCTGGATTTGGTGAAATTTGACCCCCTGCACCTACATTTGCACAAAGGGTGAGACAAGCCTCCCGATGAGTTAGCAGTTGACTTCTTGACTGTGATGAACTCAACAACCGTTCAAGTAGGCGTGAGCTCTCATTTCCTGTTGATGAAGATGAGCTAGGACGGGACGGAGGACTGCAGTGAAGACTTGTGGAGCTGTTAAAAGAGCGAAAGGAAAAACAATAAAGTGATAGGACCTCCCATTTGACAGGAAGCGAAACAGGTGGTGAATTAAAGGATGAAGGAGTACGCGTAGGTAGCAGTCTTACAGTCGATAGAGATGGTGTATGGTATTCGTCTTTTTGAAGCGCTTTCGTTGTGGATGCAATGGTCTCAATTTCGAAGTGTTTCGTGTCTAGCTGTTTGTTCAATTTCCTCAGATTGAAAACGAGTCTTGATCCTTCTCCTTTTTTGCCTACGACCCTCGTAAGGCTCCAGAATCCTGATGTGAAATGTTTTTCAGACAGCTGAATGGCCCCCTTTCCGAGGAGTTTTTAACTTCCCTTTTGAGGGTTTCTTTGTAAGGAATGTTTTTGATCCAGAGGAATTGAGGTGAAGGGATGGATGCAGCGCTAGGATACAATAAAAGCACGAAAGCGTCGGAGGCGATTTCCATCCAGGCTGGCACATGATGCCTTAACCTTCCCGCCTCCTGCCGGAGTGGAGGAGGGGAAGGAGGCTTCATGTTGTTGTCAAGTCCTTGCTCTTCTCCCTCTTCCTCTGGAAGACCCTCTTCTACGACGAAAGGATTCGTATCCTCTTCCTCTTGACTGTGAGGAAGAGGGAGAAGGAAGGGTGACTAAACAGCTTTCCTCTTTGTTTGGAGCTTTTTTATCTAGACATTCAAACTTCTTGTCTCTTTGTTGATTTCTGAAATTTAGACTTGTAGCGGTACACACTCTTGAAGCTTTTCCTTCATTTTTGTTTGTTCTGAGCGTTGTTTTGAACCTTAGGGACAGTTAATGCCATTGCTTTGTCGCCAAATTCAGGTGCTAACTCTAATAGTTGTCTATTAAATAAGTGTTTAGATTTATGAATCTGAAGAAATCGAAGTTAACCAATCACTTTCGTTGGGGTGTTGACAGCAGAGGCTAAGACCGCAGTTCTTCTGTGAAAGACCATGTTCATTAGGAGTCTTGAGCTGCAGTTGAAGCCGTCTTTATGAAATAATAGTCCTCAAAGATGGGATGGATGGTCAGCAAGTACTAGTTTTTCTGCTATCAGACGATGTAGTGGAGCTGTTGTTCCAGAATACGCCAGATATGCGTGTGAACTGGTAGAAATGCTACACCGAAGTAGAGATTCACCTTCTTCATAAACTTTGACAGAAATAGAAATGTGAGAAGGGACCCTTTAAAGTGGATTCCATTTCCATTGTCTGCTGAAAGATAATGTACTCAGCCGCCTCAAATGTTTTGTAACGTTTTTTCGAGGGGGCGCCCCTGCCACTTGAAGAGAAAAACTTTCTCAGTTTCGAGTTGTGACGTGGAATAGGTTTCAAAATCGGTTTTCTTCCTGTACGGGTTTCGGTTTTGGCAGGGTCGGATTTGAGTTACTCGGGTCCTAGAAAAAATTCTTGAGGCCCCCCCCCCCTCCCCTTCCCCATAGTTCTCTTCATGTAAACAGCTCCTTAACTAGGGGCAAATGGAATAAAACTGTGAGAAGAGGAAGAACGTTTGTATTTTTTAATTTAACTCAACAGTTACTTCTAACCTTACTGAATCGAGAAATCTTTAGTTGAAAAAGCTGGGGGCCCTTAGAAATTTGGAGCCAGGAATAAATGTCCCTAATGTTCCTACTTTAATCTGAGGTTTCGGTATTAAGAAGTTGTCGGAACGAAACCTGTAATTGTAGTGGTGGAGAGGAATAGATCTGACTCACCCCAAGTCGGCGAGGGTGGTGGGTCATCAGGTGGCACGAAATCTCTGCAGAACTTCGAATCCTTCAGATTGCAGAAAATTGTACTCTAGTAGTCTTCCCAAGGAATTAAATATCGCTCTTCCTCGTAGGTGTCCGACCGATTTGCTGCATATTCTTTTTGAATCCTTATAGAGGGGCAATTTCGAAAGGTGGCTACAATATTCGTCTTCGGAAGATCCGCCACATGAATCGTCGTAACAGCCACATTCGAAATAGTTACTATGTCTTTCAACGAAAACTACTTTCTTCCTCTTAGGAGAAGGATCGTTAGTTTTCTGGAACCAGGATCATTATTACGTTTGTGCTTCCTTTTAATCCTTTCATTATCCGAATCGTCACGCAGTAGTCACCGCCCAATTTTTGTTTCAGCGAAATGGAGCAGCCGCTCCCTTCGAAGTTATCACAGTTTTTGTGTGATGAATTCGTGTGTACATGTTTCACACTTAAACGCTGATCCAGAAAAACACTTTCTCTCACTATACTTTTATTTTAGCATCGGATTCTAGCTGACCCTCCCATCCAATGGGACAACGTCGGCACATATTACTGAAGGTTACTATATTGCAGATAATAAGAAACAGAATTTTAACACTGCTTAAAATTAGTATTTGCAATCCTAAAATACTTACCTTCAGTAGAACCCACCCATTTTCGCCAAATCCGATGGCTCATAAGTGATATGATGAGAAAGCGGCGCTGCAAGCATTGGTAAGGAATGTGAGACAGCGACCCTACCGGGAGCTAGATAGAACTAGATTATTGGAGAAATAATTAAATTAATTTAATTTGTGCAATGAAAATCATAAAATAAGTAATTTTATCACATATTACTAAAGGTTAGTATTTTACAGGTAGTAAGAAATAGAATTATATCAAAAGTGAATCTTGCAATACCATAATTTTTATTCGAAGTAACTTACCCCGCCAAAAATTTCCTATAGACACTTTCTGGCCAAGACTAGAATAAAAGAACCTGCAAAAAATTAAATGATTTCATATCTTTTTGCTTTTAATTCATTGTTGTTTGATAATACTAATACATCACAAACGAATACTGTACTTGTATAAGTTAGCCCTCACGTAGTTGGGAAACAGAATATGTATGTAGTCTGTATCTGGAAAGATAAGATGTGTGTTTTTACCATTGATAAAGGGTAACACAGTAACAGAAATAATATGCGGATACAAAATAGGGGTTAAAGGACATAAATCCTTCCGGTATGTCGTGCGACCCGTTGAGAATAGCGTTTGCAACATTTACACAGGTTAGAGTTGATGTCGCAAATTCATCTCGCATGAAAGAAAAAAACATGAAAATCACTGTGTTGGCAACATTTACAAACGTTTGAACTAATGTCGCAAAACTGAGTCATGCAACTATGGAGACAAGCTCTTTACAAATGGACGCAATATCACCCTTCATAAACATACTTTTTCTTTAAATGTGGTGAACACTTGGAACAAGCTATCGCAAACATTATCAATGCAACCTCTGTTCGGCAATTCAAACAGTGCCTCGACCCAGTGCTCCCTAATTTTTTCAGCCCCAATTGTTACTAAAAATGGGGGGGATAAATCTAATTTAAAATTTGTCAAAACTTTATGTTTTGTTGTTGGAGAAATTTTGGAGAAATTTTGTTGTTGGAGAAAAGCAGATGAAAACCTAGAAAGCAGTGAGAAAATAGATCGGGGTGGGGGGGGGGGGGGGGTGGAGAGAAATGAGCGCAGCAATACAGACAAGGAAAGGGAGCTGAAAAGCCACAGAAAATAAAATCCAGCAGAGGCAGCTGAAGAACACACAACATCTTCAGCAGATATGCCTGAAAACCACAGAGATTATTTCACGGAGCTTAGGGATAGAACAAGGTTCTTATTGGCAAGTCCACTTTTAGCATTTGGTTGATTTTGAAGTCACTATCAGGTGCTCACCACAACAACCTCCCCCACCCCCACACACAAAAAATAAAAGAAACAATAGAAAGAAAATCAAAACAACTTCTTGCTACAGCCATTTCCTAGCTGTTAATTTTTTTTTTATCATTTGTGCATTTTAGTTTTCACTGCCATCCGATGTGCACTGTTTTGTACCATATGAATTTATTAATTTGGCTTCTAAATAGATGTTTCTCTGTATCCAAGTGCAATAAAACCTCTTGTTAATTATTCATTCATCCAGAAGTAGGGAAGTTCGGATTTGACCCATTTTTTCAGAATCAGAATTGGACTTTCAATTCAGAAAAGTGGTCTTTAGACACAAGTTTGGATTTAACACTCTATTGCGTGAATTAGCAACTACGTTGCTTGTGTCAGTAACGGTATTCAAAACGGCACTCTCATGGTTTGAGGAAGACGATGCTAACCTCTGGGCTGTGCTTGGCCAGTTTACTTGATCGCAAAGTTTGTGCTGAGTTGGGACTTTTCCCAAGTCATGATTCAATGCCAACTGGATTGCTTATCCAGTAGTGAGGGTTAAGAAAATTTTATGCGGTTTCACATTTTATGTACCACCCTGTATGTATAAGAGTTATTCCGTTGTGGCTTGTACCGTAAGAAGCTTGACATGATATACTGGCACATGTACTCTTGTCATTTTTTTGTTAATGTAGGTACAAACTGATAGTGGACTAACAATAAACCCGTAGTACTGTTCTGTACCAGTGTCAGTAGTTACTTATTTTAGGTAGTAAATGAATAGACTTACCTCCAAACTGTCCCAGCTGAGGAGAGCTCAATGAAATCATACAATCGACGTTGTGGGTCCGAGAGCTAACCATACCCCGTGCAATAAGACCGCCCTGTGAGTATCCAATTAAATGGATGCCATTGCTGCTTTGGTTCATAATGGTGGATAATAACTGCCCAAATTTCTCAACTTGTTGCCACAAAGGTCGTAAGCTTTCGTAGCCATCGTATGCCTCCAAAACATGGATTTCTGTCCCAGGATGAGCCTTTAAGTAAAACAAACAAGTTTGGTTACTTCAGTCAATCAATGTAAATATTTTTAGAAAATACATTCAGTCAATCAATTTAAATATTCTTGGTTACTACATTCAGCCAATTCAAATCATATGTACGAAGGCCCTTCTTGTCGAAGCTTTTCCGAAACCTGCAGTGGTCACTTGTGAAACACATCTGGCTCTCAAAATGGCAGCAACTTCATCAATAATCCAACTGCATCTGGCCAAAATAACAAAAATCAACTTGCAACCCAATTAGAATTTTATTGGGTGCAGTCTTATGAAAGTACATGCCACTTTGCGCAATGAAAATCCTCCATCAGGAGGAAACATAAGCGGACACTCCGACAATCTTGACAAGCACTAACAACTTATCTGACTCCCATGATCATCTAGGTGGTGATCACGTGACTAAATAAAAATAGCTACCCTACAGCTTGAAAAACTAGCTTGTTATTTGTAACAGAACTAAAGTAATATACTTACCCATAAAGTATCCATACATAAGCTTTACTAATTCATAAATAAATAAGACCCAGCATACTATCAATTACCTTACTAAGATATAACATATTGTTAATAAACAAGATTTAGGGGAGTACACTAGAGGAAACAAAGTTCTTATCCTAGTATAATTTGCATTTTCATAACAAAGTCCCCTTTTCCTCTCTTCACACCAGAGCCTTTCAAAAGGGGTTTGGGTAAAAGTTTTGTGAAGATGTCAGCCATATTGTCCCTGGAGGGAATATAATGCAGGGAGAATTCCTCTTCAGCCAATGCCTCCTTAATTGTATCAGATGTGTTTCATTTGCATCCTCCTGTGTTATCCTTAAAGAATGCACTTGCTGAAATGTACAATTTAAATGGATGGCGGTCCTGATGTAATTGGCAACCAAGAGAATTCAGCACAAATCGCAGTGAGCCAACGAGATTCAGCAATGCAAAGGATAGTCTCTCCAAGGCACAGGAACTCCACTCCATAGGCCAATGAATCCTGACCAGGAATTTATATCATCACGTATTGCTCAAGACCTATCTACGTAGAACTGAATGTTGTCAAAAACACCACTTTTGGTTGATACACTGGAAATGGCTAAATCTTGTCTCATGATGATACGTTGGAACTTTCCTCAACAAACTTGTGTATCTGGATGGAGCAACTGTTAAATTGAGCCAGTGCCGTTACTGTCAACAGGATGTCTGGTCAAGAATGGGAAGCTAAGAACATTAGTACCCCTATGAGGGGGAGGGGGGATTGAGGCTTAATGGCACGTCGACAGCTTGGTCATTAGCGCCAACCTCAGTCACAGTGCAGTGGTTCAGGTTGCCACTGCACCACACATTACAGAGATACTATTCAAACCCTCAAACTAAATCCCCCCTATGAGCGAGTGGTGTGGAGTGCTTACACCTTCTGCACGGTCGAGGTGGCAATCTTCCTTTGTAAGGTTTACCGCTGTGTTCAGAGACACTTGGACTTTCTTGAATCCTCCTACACCAAACAGACACAATCTAACTTACCATTTCGGTTTTCAAACTGAACACTAGAAACGTTTGATGGCACCCAAGTTCTTTACCTAGTATATGCTTCTGAACATTTCCTTAATTTCTTCCAATGTCTTCTAGTCACAAACAAATACAGCCAAATCATCTGCATAAAAAAGAAAGCTGGCTTGCCTTTGAAGTGATAGTTAGTTTGTTGTTATCACTTTTGTATAACCTAAATTGCTAATGTGGCAGTTCTTGAAACCAGAACCATCCAGAGTGGTGGAAGCCATTTACCCCTCTGTGGAACCTCCATAAAGCATTATCAAAACCCTTGTATCCTAGCCACAACTGCCACTAGCATTATACAAAACAATGGTGAAGGAGATAACAGGGAGTATGTATCGGTATTGATGCCACTTTGCTGCTTAAAACCTTGGGCAACCAACCGTGCCCTATAGCTGACAATATCATACTTCACCTTGATCCAGATTTCTCTATCTCGGCTACAACATTTCTTTCCCAAAGAACTCCAATCTCATCATCCACTGCCCACTTCCACACTATGACTTGTAATAGACATTGGCTCACCCACTCAAACTGACTAGTGTGCTATTGTGCAACTATAAGGAGATTATTATCAACAGAGTCATCAGAATATTGCACAATGATAATTTCATGTTAAATATATAAATGGTGATATGAGAGAGTGAGTGGATATGGCTTACCGTCATAGAACTTGTATAGGTCATCGTACAAAACACACAGTAGACATTGGTTATACACAATCCAGCCTAGCACAGCTTACAACGTTAAAAGCTTTAGCTTAGTCACTTTGTCAAACAGTTCTGACACGTCAACATTGGGATTCATCTTTCTTGCGACCATTCGCGCCAGTCTCCTCGACAAGAATGAGATGCACATGACGACAATCACATGCTCATGTGCATCGTTCCCATAATGCCTTTGCAAAGCTAGGATACAATACACTGTAGCACCGCATTTTACAACACAAACCGGCACTCTCAATTTGGCTTCACAAACCAAGTGATGGTCACTATCTTCCTTTAATGTTTAGCCTAGCTCAGGCTCCACCATTTCTTGAGGTCAGGTCTTTTTAAGAGGCTTGATAAAAAATTTCAGCTAGGCTCATTTTCGCTTGGACATACTCCTCGAACTTCATTCTGTTGTTTGACTTACCGTATTACGCGGTAACCGGTTTTGATATACCTGGACCTTAGATTAGGAACTGGATCCCGCGAGTTCTTGATTGCCACGCTTGGTTGTCACACCATTACAGTTGGACTTGTCACTACATTTGTTTGGCTTATCTCTCGTAGAAGTCTTCTCGTCCACAGAACTTCCCTATGACAAGTGGCTAGTGCTAGAACTAGGGCGGTATCTGATTGTCTTCGAAACTCAGTTTCGTTCTTGATTAATGAAAACATTCTTGGCAAATGCTTTCGAAAGTTTTTTTCAAAAGTACTTTTATGGACTTTGACTGGCTTATCTGGATACCTCCTAGGAGCTGCTCATCAAAAGCTTTACTCCCAGGAAATAGTTTATTCTGTCTCTACTGTTGGAGCACCAACAAAAGATTGTTTGGTTGACCTCCAAACTACCGGAAGCTACTCCAACCTATCCTAAGGCAGTAACCTGTCCGGAATTTCTTATCCTCTTTGTCTCCTGCCCAGTCAGCATTGACATACACTTTCAGGCCATGGCTGCTTGGTTTTAGTGGCTAGCTGCCACCCTCTTCAGGCACTTCGACAAAGGTTTTCACTGGTCACTTGGTGGTTTTACATGGTCTGCTTTCGAACTTGTAACCGCTGATCTTCGTGGCCTCCCGTATTTGGTGGGTAGCACTCTCACTAGCTCGTCAAGCTGCCACTTCTTTCCCAGCTGCTGCTTTACGTCCCTTTCAATGATGTTTTAAACCCTGGGATACGATGGTCCTTGTATATTCATTGATGAAACTCCTCCCACTTCATGCATTCTAATTGCAATCGATTTTAAGCATCTCAGATGTCGATCGCGTAAAAGGCTTCACCTTCACCCTGGAACCTGCTGGGGAAGCATACAGCTCTCTCCCATACCCTGTAGCTGAATTTGGCGGGTCCCTCCAAAAGTACACTCTTGTTGCATTACTGTACATGTCAAAACTAGGGGGCAAGTGGGTAGTGGGAGGACGGCAAAACATTATTTCCATGAGACAATTTTACATTCTGGATACTAGACACAAAATGGTAGACTAATTAGCATGTTAAATGGTTTGTGATATCATTTTGGTGAGTGTGGGTGGGCGTTGCACAAGTTGTGACATACTGTAATAGGGGAGAAGCAGGGGGGTGGGAGGGGGAAAAATGTGTATTAAATCATTTACACTGCCCCTTATTGATGCTACATGGGTTAGCAAACAACAAGGATGTATAAAAGATACGTTTAGTAGTCAATCAAGCCTATTTGTAAACAGGTAGTGGGAAGTTCGAAAACTTCCTACATTGATAAAATCAAGACAAGGCGTGTACACTCAAACATCCTTCACGCTTACGCCATACTTGGAAAAAATTACACTAAAACCACAAAATAATAAACTTCGCAGAAGAGTTCACTTGAACTTTGGGTGATTCGTCCTACAATAATTTTTCAGTGATCAGTACCTACGAAATTCATTATTTTGAAATTTTAGTGTAACTTTCCCAAGTATGGCACTGATTACACATTTTTGCAATCACGCATCATGCCTAAGTTTGTGTCTTTCCAACTTTTTAAAACTTATTGGTGTAATCGCCCAAAACGTACGCATTACAGTAAGTGTACAAGTCTTCAAGACAATAAAAGGACACTTAAGTAAATAAATAACAAGTGTGCCGAGACGCAATAACAATCTTACAGTAGGATAACCTTAGTCATTTTAATAACAACAAGATACAGTAAATTTTGATTAAATTAATTAAATAAATTAAATTCATCAGGTCTACAGATTTGCTTTTTTTTCTTTCAACTGTTTGTTTAGTCGCTTGAGCCTGGAAAAAGCAGTGGCACCTTTAGACACCTACTGCGTATCGCCAAAGTCAGATTTTTTTTACTTACGTCTAGGTATTAATAAATAACCCATTTTAAGTCGCATCACACTCAACTTTCCCCCTTAACCATGTCTTAACCCAGCTCACAAAATTTATTATTTATGTTTTTTTATGTCATTTCCAGTTCGTCAATGATTAGCCTATTACTCTGATTTGCGTACGGCTTTTTGCATTGAATTTGCAATAAGCAGCAGCGCGTGTTGCTAGAATCATGTGCGTTTCTTTTCCTGGAAGCGATTTAGCAAAAGAAGAATATGGTGTGTAGTTTATGTCAAAATGTATCTACATAAACGGAACTGACATAAAGTGTAATGCATACAGTAATATTGATGATGACTCTACGCCATATATTCGTGTTTCGCTAAATCTCTCGATGGAAAAGACACACATGGATTGCTAGCTTGTTGCTCGCAAACTGTTTAGCAGGTGTGTCAGCAACATCTATTGTCAAGTACCACTACCCAAACCATACCATATGATGATGATGATGATGCTACTTGCTGTCTCTTTTTGCTCACGGTGCAGCCAAGGCCGCGTAGCCCTCGACCTTCTTTATCCAGCTATTCTCTTCCCCTTTTACGCCACCACCCTCCCAAAATCTCCTTGCCCCATCGACAGCCCCCCTCTCTCTCTCTCCACCCCAGTAACCACCTAACCGTCTCCACTCTTTTCACTCCCCCCCCACCCCTATTCCTCCCTATCCCCATGATCTTCCAGGCCCCAACACTCAATAAGAACATACCCCATAGTTTCTTCCCCCTTTCCACAGATCTTACTGGTCACATTTTCATCTTCTCCACTCTCCCGCTACTCCAACGCTGGCATCCCCGGCGTCCCCAGCGCCTCCTCTCTAGCAAAAAACAAAAGTACTCTCGCAATCTCACCAATAGTACCTCTCCCATCACACTCCTTCTTTCTCTTCCCTATAGCGTAATATAGTGGATTTCCCCTCCATCTCCTTACTCCACAGCTCCATCTCGACCTCCTTAATCCCCTTTTTCCACCCCCTTCCCTACAATGGACATAGGAACCGCAAGTCCCCTGGTGCAGTCCACCCACTTGGTTTCATGCCTCCTCACTGTGCACTCCTCTGACAGCTCCTTCATCCTCCTAGCAAACCCTAACTTCTTGGATGGTCCCCTTGCCTTTAAAAGTCTACCATCCCATTATTCCCTCACCACTTTCTTCGTAGTAAATACTATTGGCCCCCAAGGCCCATCAACCCATCTCCTCCTGGAACCTCTCCAGTTAGTTCCCAACCACCAGTCCCGACACAGAAACTCCCGAAGCAAACATCGCCCCCAGCGCTGACACCCCCTTCAATAGTACACAGGCAAGCTAGTATCGATTGTACCCCTAATCGCCACTTTTTTCACCATCCCATTGACCCTCCCCGCTTTCCCCATCACCTTCGTGCCCATACCATGCAGGCTCAGCCAATACCCTCCTTACCTCCACTTCTACCATCCTAATCCAATCCTCCATACTACTATTCCACTGTCCTTCCCCATCTCCAAACATCATAAAGTCTGATTTAACCCCACTCCCCACATACCTCCAACAACCGCTCAAAACCCTCTCTCTCAGTCCATCAGTCCCATACAGCCAGCACAGGTCCACGCTGGTGTCCGAAAGGCCCGGTCTCCCTCACTGGGGGGGGGGGGGGCGCGGAAAAAAAACGCAACCCCGTTCCAACCAGTCGAGTCTCAAGTCACGTCACAAAGACCAGGAACAGCACTGGAGACATAGGGCATCCTTGTTCAACCCCACTTTACTTTCCACCCAATCCGAACTGATCCCCTCCCATGTGCACTGAATACAAGGCCCTTCGTACAGCTTCTTGATAAGCCCAATAACCTTCCCCCAATGAACCCCCTTCTTTCCCGATTCCTCCCACAGTTAGTTCCAATTCACCTTGTCATACACATTCTCACTCTCCAAAAACTCCATCCCTACCCTCCTCCCATCCTTCATGGTCACTTCAATCGCCTGCAACACCAAAAAAACATTGACCTCCCGCCTCCGAAACCCATTCGGGATAGGCTATCCCCCGGCTCTCCGCAGTCTTTCAAATGCTCCCCGATTTTCAAAGACCCTGCACACCCTACTTGTGGCAGCCACAGGCCGATAGCTTGCCCAGAAGTATCCTGCCCTCCTATGGAGCAATAGGATTAAAACTGTTGCCAGGTGAGACTAATCCCTGTAATCAGTCGACCTAACTCTCAACTTCAGTTAACGTTGTGTAACAGTGCCTAACTGTTTTGATGTGGTGCTGACATGAAAATTAGGTAGCAGGTAAGTTTAATTGTACTACAATTTGGAAAGTGCAGCATATTCATGTTTGTATTTTGAGTTTTGGTAATGGTTTCATACAACACAACTTTGATATTCACGCCTGTAGCATACGATCCATAGTGAAAGCCAAGAAAAGTTATGAATTGGGTGGGCTTCAAAGGGGTGACACAAGCATGGCTTCAAAAAAAGAGGAAGGGGTACACTTGCAATAAAAGATAAAAAACTTAAAAATATTTTACTGTAGGCAGCCCAGTAGTCAGAGCATACTTAAAAAAATTATAATTGTAATAAAAAGGCATCACAATTTGTTTATCTGAACCCTGATAATTTCTTATTAACTTTTGGTAGACCTTACATTTATTTAAATAAAATGTTGTAATACATAATTTTGGAGTTTTCACGATTCATCAGAAAGGGGATTGGGATGAAATGGGGTTGGGGGGGGGGAGGTACATGCCCCAATATGCGGTACGACCTTGGTCACCATATCTTAAAATATGGGATAGCCTAATTTAATAAACTCAAAATTGTCACACACCAGGGGCCCCAAAATCTGCCACATTTACGGCCCCAGCAGGTAGGTGGTAAAGATGCCACTAGGAAAAAGGTAATAAAAAATATTCATTAAAGTGGCACTAATTGAAAGTAGGCAGAATCCGGCAACACCTAGCGTACCTAGTACTATCTAGCATTTTACTTTATTTTCATAAGCACTACAGTGCCGAACAGGCTATGTAGCAAAAACAAAATACTTTATGTGCATGTAAAGACAACAGTATAGAGAAAAAGAAAGAAAAAACACTTCAAAAACTGCAAAAATTTAAAATAGTAACAGGAGTTAATTTATACATTAACATAGTAGCAATCAAGAGAAGGAATGCACAATGTCATTTCTTCTTACGAAACAAACAAGCCACGAGCTTACTTAATTATTGAGTGAAAATTTGGTGCGTCCTCATGCACCTGGAAGCAAGCTGTGCCCGTTAACAATAACACTAGATGGCGCCAGGGTATTTTCGTTCGCATTTCAATCGGTGATAGTGCCACTTTAAGCTACTATAAAGCTACATTCAAAGTTACAATAACTTTACGTCAATTTTAACTCGCCTAAGGTTTTATTTACATGTGCAGCCAAGTTTGTGAAACGTGCAAATCTACAGTTCCTTTCAACGATTTTTTTAATCCTTTTTTTTTTTGCCTGCAAAAAATATCGCTCGAAGTTCAAATTTCTTGAAAACTATAAAAAAATATAACAAATACAAATAAACGCGAACGTAGGCCAAAAAATAACGCTTAATTTATACGCCACTCTTTGTCAAGCATCCCATATGCGATCTAAATACTTTAGTAAGCACTATAATATTTAAATTATAAAAAAAAAATTAAAAAAAAAGACCGCGTGATCTGTTGTAAACAACATTCGAGTACCAAACGATAGTGACCTTACGAATGTATCCTGCCAGGTAATCCATGGATGAGGAGACATCTAAAACGCCGTGGATGATAACTACTGGTTTGTACGCAGCAACACACTGAAGAATACTGAGATAAACTAAAACTGTTTTGGTGACCCCACAATCCATTTTCAAAGCACTTTTAGAACCTTCAGTAAAATTCGGTAACTAACAAACCAGGCAGCATCTTCCCACCCTTTGAGCAAGATTCATGAGGATGCATTATGATGTAAACATCCTCAATATTTACAAGGTGCACACACCAAGAAAAGAGCAACTGATCAGTACTTACTGCAACATTTATCCTTATCTCAACAAGACTGAAAATCGTGCAGAAACACCGTTTCTTAAATAATTATGTATACCAATCGAAAGAAAATTCATACAGTTTCCAAACAACCCAGTTTTGCAAAAACATACAATGTAGGTTTGTGCACCTTATAGTTATCAACCGTAGCCAGTGAGTTAGAAAACCTTTTCCAGTCACAAACGACATACAAAGTAATAAACTGTACTTCTAAATTTTTATGCCTAGCTGTAAGAGAATAGAAGGATAAATAAAATGAGGTTTTGCAACTAATTTATTGTATTAATGTTTCATTTTTTAATGCTAATAGACTTGCCTGTTATGTAAATTTTCGTAATTAAACACGCCCGTTTCGGGTTTTGATACTTGTAAATGATCAAGATGGCGCCTGTGCAATGGTCCTGGTGGGAGTGAACGGTTCTTGGCCATGATACTTGATCTCTGCCAACAGCAGTGGTAAGGAAAAACAATCCTGACGATGACAGAGTCCTCTCTGTGACATCTCAAACATTCCTTGTGGCAGATTGACACGCAAAAAACAAGCACAGTACCGTCGAAAAAGAAGGGTCAGGGACGAGTGAAATCGTTACGTTAGTCTGTCTCGAAAAATGATTCAGTTGATGAATAAGAGAGGAGGTTAGTTGCATCCCGCAGAAGAACCGTCGGTGCCAACTTGTCAAATCAAGCGGTGAATGTCACTTGTGTAATGCGCATGTTACGTAGGTCAGAGCGATCTGGTGGGTTCGGGAAGGTTGGGGATCGGTTGAATCAGGTCAACTGACTACTAAGTCAAAGGTCACAGCTGAACAATGCAAAAACGATGCGTAAACACATCACACAGTTTAGTAAAACTGTTGTCATTAATAATTGTTTAGACAGCATTGTTTGTGGCATTGTTGTAGAATCATTTCATTGTTGTAGATGAGTGGTCCGCAAGTAAAATGGGGTTTTCTTGCTGTCGTATGTGGTCACGTATGGGGCGATTGTTGTGAGGCAGGAATGAAACGTTTCGTTCACCGCCTCTTCCCCCCCCCCCCTCCCCACTACAACCAAACTAGCTCTAAATGAAGCTCTAAATCCTGTGACGTCTGAAAGTAATGGACAGAGGCATGCGAATAGAATAATAGCATATTTGAGTGTCCGTATCAAGAGCAGCTAGTGAATGCAATGAGGGGGAACTAACTTTATTCCTTTAATTATATGGGTTCTTGTGTAAATTTTTTTCACGTGGGTTTGACGATTGGTTTAATACACTTCCTTACTAGCGCTACTTCCTGCTTTGCTTGTCAGTTGACTTCTTTTTTCCATTTTTTTATGCCTAGTCGCCCCCCCCCCCCATCTGTGGCAGAATCACTGTGATGCGGACAGTTGAAGGTGCTGTAAATACACATGTTGCTTAATTTTTGTCTATTTTGAATTTTTGACCTAATTTGACATTCCAATGCACCATTTTAATCGTCTCAACATAACCTTTCCATTGATGGACAAGCCAAATCATAGGGATGGGCCGGTTTCATTTTTTTGACTTCGGTTCCGGTTTCGGTTTTCATGACCACAAAACCGCGGTTTCGGTTTTTGCCATCTTCCACCCAACCAGATATTTCGAGTTTTAACAGTAATTTTACTTGCTTCTAATCCGCTCCTGCTTTCACTTCCAGCAGCATCATAAATCATGGGTCTAGCTGTTACATCATTTTCCTCTACTATTTTCATTTTAAATGACCAGGAGCTTTGGTCTAAAATATACGTAGAAAATGATAATTATTATATCGGTTTTTGCCATCCTCCACCCCAACCACATATTTAGAGTTTTTTTCTTGTTTACAGTAATTTTACTTGCTTCTAATCCGCTCGTGCTTTCACGTCCAGCAGCGTCGTAGATCATGGGTCTAGCTGTTATACCAGTTTCCTCTACTATTTTCACTTTAAATGACCAGGAGCTTTGCTGTGAAATATACGTTGAAAATGATAATTATAAAAAAAAACTCAAAACAACAAATCAATCTTTGATTTTTCAAACACCATACAATAAACCAACTCAAAATCCAAATCGATTTTGGTTTTGGTTTTCACTAAAAATCGAAAATTCGGTTTTGGTTACCGACCCATCCTTACCAAATCAATATAATAGGTTAAAGCACTGCTCAAAGTTATCCAGTAAATATGAGTAAACATGGTCTTAACCTAGAGTTTTGGCAAAAGTGTACTGTCATGGAACTTGGCCATTTTATTACATGTATGACAAAAGCAAATTGTTTGTGGACAATTTTTCTGCTAATTTGTGTTGCACACAGTAGGAGAAAGTCCTTCTGCCGAGGGTAGCACTAGTATTTATGCATAATGTGGAAGAAAGTACTAAACGTGGAATTATTCATTAGCTTCATGAATTAGGCCTACCAGCGAATTGAAACTATTTCCATTGCGGTAAAGTTATAAAGTTGAATGAATAAAGTGCTCTTGTTTAGGCTTTACAGAATTTATGAGACCTTGCAGCTCTGGTTTTCAGCTCTGACATACGTAATTGGGCGAAGAGAAAGAAAGGTTCAGGTTAAAAGACAAGTAAAGAAACTAGTTGTCTTTGCCTGTTATGGTGGGAATTTCTTTACTAATACGTGTGTGGCTAGTTCGTACCAATAAAAAAGGCCTCATAGTTACAATTAAAGACTTTAAAGTAGTGTTAGTACTGAAACGTCGAAAATTGGTGAAACTGGTAATAAAAAACAGTTAACTAGATGATGCTGAAAAATATTTTTTGTAACTTTGTGTGGTGCCATGTTTAGGTAACAGTAACATTAATTTCTACTTGTTCTAAATCTTCTCTGCAGGATGATTAACCTGGTTGTATTTGCTGTCCTTGCTGGTCGCCCACTATGAGTAGTCGAGGCGAGTTGCTAGATTTAGCCCGGCATCTAAAGCAGGAGCGGCTATTTGTGTCCTCAGAGCGGCAGCATTTACAAACCCTGAATGAGAAGGTAATGGTTGTACTGTAAATCGCCTATTAAATAAATGCCCATGGGCAGCTAAAATTAATTCGATAAAAAAGTGGAGGGGTGTTAACAAAGCTACTACAAGATTTCTGACCAAGATTTATTTTTTGGGGTGGGCATTTAGGACTAAATCCATCGTGGAAGAGTTGATTATTCACGTGCGTGATTTGGGTTCAATCTAGCATTAACACAATGGCTTTGTTCTCATTTATTCACATATTTAGTGTATTAGATCGTCCTCCTTCTAATATCTAACCTAATTCAGAGTTAAAATTAATTTCTAACCATCACCAACCTTCATAACAGACACACGATTCATGACTGGAAAATGCCAAGCAGACGCGGTGGACTGGATGTTTCAAGTGCTTACACAGTCTGGACGCGTTGAACCTCGCATCCACTTCTGAGACTCCACGGGTCCAGACCTACGCGTCTTTCTTCCGGAACTTCCGTCTTGAATGGCAATGATAAATGAGTCAACACATGCGTTTCCCGGTGGTGAATCACGTCTGTTTTAAAGGTTGGTGACAGTTAAAAATTAGTTTTAACTTTGAATTATGTTAGATGTTGGAAGGAGGACGATCTAATAAACTAAATTAGTGAATAAACGAGTAAAAGGTATAGCGTTTTCGCTAGACTGAATCCATATTATGCACATCAATGATCGATACGCAGGCCTAATATTGCCGACTTTCCCGTGATTACAAACGCTCCTGTGAATGGATTAAATGTTGATTTCGTTAAATTTATGAATATTTTCTTTAATTTTGCTGCAAAACAACCAAGATTTAAAGGGATAAAATGTTGATTTCGTTTAACTTTCTAAGCTTTTAGTCAATTTTACGATTGACTGAAAAAAAAAACTATTGGGTTGGGGTGGGGGGAAGCGTTAGTAAGGATACTACACGATTTCTGACCTTAAGGTATTTCTGGGGGGTGGGCGTTAGCAATGCCAGGACATTTATTAGGTGATTTATGGTATATGATTCCATGTTTTTGTATCAACTAACACTGCTTGATTCTAAACATCGACTTTAATGTGTTGTAGGTTCTGAAAACCGTGGAACGTCTCTTTCACCTAGCATGGATTGCCAAGCAACAGCGAATCAACTTGGATGGGTTAATATTATCACATGTGGATTGCTCTCCGGCACTGTGTTGTCAGAGAGCCAATTCTTTAGAATCGGTGACGTTTGTTGATGCCTACAAACTTCTAGGTTTTCACGAATCTCTGTATGGCGAGTTTTTACAGCAATTGCGGGTGTCCCCCCGTCTGGTGGCTATGTGCCTCGTCGCCACAGAGAAGATCAAAGTTGAGTTGATGCATAACATCGTTAACGTTGTGACTACTTCCATTTATGCTCACTGTGTCTTACAAGAAGACGAAAAATATGTCCTCCAGTTGCTGCGGTTTCTGATGGAGTTGCAGCTTGCCACTAGTGAAAACCCTCGCCGCCTCTTGCGTCATGGGTCATGTGCCTTTAGCCGCGTCTACAAGACTTTTAGTGAAGGCCTTTTCTCGGCTAAGCTTTTTCTGACGGCAGCTTTGCATGATCCAATTATGCAACTGCTGATGGAAGATGAACTTTTCTTGGACATTGACCCGGGAAAGGCGGCTGTTCGTTTTCCTCCGCAGGAGCGACTCCGCCGCTTTGGGAAAGAGGGTACACCAGAATATATTGCTAATGTACAAAAATATCGCAGTTGGACCATTGCCAAATTGGTCAACCTTACCCATCGTTTCATAGGTGGTATTAAGAGCAACATTTATTGCTTTCCACCTAGTTTAGTCTGGCTTGTTAAACAGTTGTACAATGTAGTGATGAAGGCAAAAAAAGTGGAGGTTCGAGAAGTTGGCGCCATGTGTGCCGATTTGGTATTTTCATTCTTTGTTTGTCCCGCCATTGTGAATCCAGAACCGTACAGCATCATCAGTGATACGCCCATTAGTTATATCGCCCGCTTCAACCTGATGCAAGTAGCGCAGATATTGCACGTTCTGGCTATGGCAAAGTGGGAAGAAATTGAGCCAAAATTAATGGACTTGTATGGACGCTTTGAGAAGGTAAAAAGAATATTTTTAGTTTTTTCTGTCAACATTTACACCCTATTGTACTAAGTTTGTATGATTTTTTTAGGATTGTATGTCGTCTTTGTTGGATGCTTTATTAGAAGGAGGGGTTGAAGATACACCACCTGAATTTGGCTCCCAGCTACAGAGTCTCACAAGATCAGCCATGCTTATTACTGAATGTGATCTGATGACCTTGGTATGTTACAAGTGAATACTCTCCTTATTGGGCTAATCTGCAGCAATAGAAATAAAATCTGAGTTCTTATGCAGTTACTTGGCCCACAGCAGTCTTACTTAGCGATATGTAGCCAGGATGTTGATAATAGCCAGACTTTGTGCCTTGTATGGTGGAGAAGATAAACTTTGTAAGGCCAAAGTCGCCCCTATTCCATATCTGCACCGTGTGTTGGTATGCTATGCTATGGTGTTAAAGTAGCTCGAGACATCCGTGACTCGTATACAGGCTTAATAGACATGGAACAAAGCATTGATGGTGCATGGACATAAATACTTATTTCTAATGGTCTTTTTTATTTCTGACAAAATTGGGCGGCGAATGGACATACACTAGACGGCACCAATTAAAATACTGTAAAAAGGAAATGAAACAAGCCGACAAACATAACTGAGCAAAAAATGGCTTTGCCGTTTAGAAAAAATAGCATTAGATCTTGTATCCCCATGGAACTCACAGCTGTGAAGGTACACAAATAAAAAAGGGTACGGTAGGCCATCTGTTTATGCGACGGACATGTACTTTTATAAACTTTTCAAAATGAAACCATTTCGACCCGGCTACTACTAACTCATGATTGGACAAATTTCCGGTTGTAATTGAGGACCCAGCCACAAATAGGGGATTTATGGTGCAGCCAATCACACGACACCAAATTAAAACATAAACCCACAAGAGCAGACAAAACAAATTCTAAATGACAAAATGCTTGTATAATACACAAATTAAATTCACCCACACACACAGACATGACCCAATTTAAACACAAACTGCATTCTTTGGGATATTACCAAAGAATAAACAGTCTTATTGACTGGAAATGGAGTTCATGATTATTTGAAATACAGCATGTTTTCGCGGGTTTGAGGCCGGTGCGTTAAATATGTCGTCTGTATTTGAAAGTTCAGGATTAGTGAATGTTTATTGAGGTAGAGTTGTGTAAGTCCGTTTAAATTATAGTTTGTTCGTTCAAATGAACGATAATCCATTTTTTATTTGTACACCTTCACAGCTGTTGGTTCCAATGGGATACAAACTCTAATACTTTTGTTTCTAAATGGCAAAGCCATATTTTGTTCAGTTAATGGGGGTCTAGTGCAGACCTGAATCAAATTTTTTTTTCATATCCAAGATGGAAGTTAGGCTAGCAGATTTTGCTTTCACCAGCTTTATTTCAGACTGAATTTCAAATTGAATTTATTCTTAAGTACATTTTTTGATCTAATGTGTCTTATTTTTTAAAGCAGTGTTCTTTCTTCCTATAGTGCAGTCAGTATACAGTAACTGCATTAATAAGCTGCTTACAATTCAGACTTCTGAACCAACAAAGTGTGTTAAAATTGTTGCTTATAACTTGTTAAAAGGGGTTGTTTTTTTTTTCAATTCTCATGGACTAACCTTACAAAGAGGTTTCACTCTATAAAACTTCCAGTTGAAAGTAGTTGTACAATAACTGGGATCAGGTATGTGGATAACCGGAAATGTCCCGTGTTCGGTTCAGATTTTCAAACTACACTGAAGTATCCAAAAACACCCCACTTACTGCATCCACCATTGAAATCCTTTGACTCATGCACCAAAAAAAGACAACTGACATCATTTAGGCTTACGAATCTACGGGATCTTTGCAAGGCAGTCGACATCATGGAGTGTAACAGTATGTAAGTCTATGTTGAAATCAATGAAAGGACACCGGTCGTTGGTGTCTGGGGGGGGGGGGGGGCTCTTATTTACAAATCCGTGTTTTCTTCGAAACAAACTCTTACCGATTACTAATAGAGAAACTGCTGGGCATTGGCCGTGAGTGCACGCCGTGTTATTGCATTTACTAAGCTTCCAAGGCCGACAGGTTCTCCTTCATTCATTCAGAAAATGCTAACAAAAAAAAACGGGAGGAATAGCTGTTGGGTAGTTGCTTGAATCCAAAGGCCTAAGTCAATTTTTGTTTTAGCTTGTTTGTTATTAACGTATCATACGGATGTCTAATTTTATTGGCTGAAAACAGAAAAACTGTTTTCGTTTAACCGACCAAAAAAAATAGCCAGTTAAACGGATATCTAAAGAACCGGCAGGTACCAGCCCTAAGTTGTACTATTTGTTTTTGTCACCCTTATATTAAGAAAAAACTACTTTAATGATGAATTTCATTAGCGTTTCATCTGACGTCTTTAGGCTTTGAAATCTGGAGAGATGAGAACCGGTTGTCAAGGTCGTATTCGGTTTAACCGTCTGATAGCCCCCGGATGTTACAACGTATTCCATGGCCATGTTCAACGTATCTGCAGTACTACGGATGATATTGAGCAGCAACACTTGAGATTAAACACCCTGTTTACCAGACGGCACAAACGACAAAGCAGCAGGAATTTTTATTTTTTATTTTTTTTATTATATATCAAAGCAACATGAAATAACGAATATAGGCTATAAGTAATATAAAAACACTTTGGCAAAACTTTGTGGGCTGAGCCAGCATACCGCTTAACCAAAACAGCAGGAGCTGGCTGCGTAGACCTGATGCATGTTCACGGCGGGAACCGTGCCAGCATCGGGCACAGTCACGGCGGGAATCGCGAAAGCACCGGCCCAGAACAGCGAGTCCCGTGTTTGGGGGCCAGTGAGTCCTGGATCCTTCGGGAAATAGACGAGGACGCTACCGGCGCGTACCTGAATCTCTCGGAAAAGAGATGACAAAGACGCCAGACCGTCAGCCCCAGGAGGCCCAGAAGGGGCGGTGGTGGGTGAAAACAAACAACTTGATTGCCAGCCTACGGGGCACTGACCGATGGGTGAGCATGAGCAACACAGTCCCTCACTAGGTCAATGCCCCGAGGCTAAAAGACACCAGCGTAGTCGAATGTGCCGCCCGCCAAACCTAGGCTAACAACGTTAACCAATAATATATAAAACAACCCTCTCAAATATCAATCCGGTAGCAGTCGCCACTTGGCCAGTAAACCTTAGAAAGCACTCTCCACACACCAAATACATTTTTTGCATGATGCGTGGTTTTTCCATTTATCCATTTATGAAAGTGTACAATTTTCTTCAACACTAGTATTAATGTAGAAAAAGCTGTTATATAGCCATTACAAATCTGAGCATAACACCTCAAACCGTTCGTCTCAAACTTGTACGGTTCCCGAGATATTGCTCTTTGAGTAGCATTCTCGATTGCTAGTCACCATTTTGGGAAGTAATGTTAAATTCCAAGTCGCCAATTGTAGATTTGTAGTCGCCAAATTTTTTTTATTTATTTAAAATAGTCGTAGCACCATAAGGCATTAGAACGACATCTAAAATAAAAATAAACAACTCCAATACAACTATGTATCAGAGTGGCTGCACTGTATTGCAGTATGCTGAGCAACCAAACTCTTGTTGAATGCAAAAAAGGTTTGATTTTGCACAGTGTCACTTGTTAAATCATTCCAGTCACAGATAGTTTTTGGAAAAAAAGAACTGGCCAAATGGCGAGTGGCGACCGACATTGGAGAGGGTTGATATAAAAGACTATTTTCAGGTACTGTAGTAAAAAAGAAATCAATGTTTTATTACATTAAAATTCTTATCACAATCAGGATAACTGTTAATTTGTGTATTTTTTGAAAGCAACACTTTGTTGAAGGTATTTTGGTTTTATTAGCTTTTTCTTAATGATGTATAGGCTAGCATATGAGATAGTTGTTAAGAGTCATTTTCATTGTCTTCGTCAATTGGACTGTTGGTCTTTAAAACAGATGGTGAAGGGAAGGGCTACAGCTGGTTGTCACTTGTGCTAGCATTTACATCATTTTTGTGGAAGTTTGTTGGCATCTTTACAAACTGATTTTGTACATGCGTTTTAGGTGTTTGCGCTCGGTTAAAACTGTACCTGGAAATAATGTTTTATTCAGTATATATAGGTGTATAATACCTGCAAACAAGCACATCTTATATTTATCCAGTGAATTTTTCGTACGTATGTAGCTGACACCGATCTGCCAACGGCCATGAAGAAAAACTGTGCGATTATCAATCTGAAAGTCAGCATTTGCTTTGCTTTACTACAGTGCAGTAGCAGTCTAGCTTACCGTTTCGTGGTTTCCATAAATTCTTCTAAAAATTGGAATATCATTTCAGTTCTGTTAAAACTTTTTTTCAGGTATCGTTGCTGCGCACAATTTCGGCGGACTGCAGTGATGATGAAGTGGACAAGAAATTACTGGCCACACTTCTTGCTGCACTTCCGGCAGCCCCACCTGCCACAGCATCTCCTTCGTCCTCTGGCCTTAATGCAGCTACATCTCCAGACCTAAGTGCTCAAACTCCTCCCCAAACACCTGGCAGCAAACGGAATATTCTGAGCAAGGGTGAGAATTACGAATTACTGAAAGTTGACTTACATCTTAAGACAGTAGCATTAAAGTGACTTGTATAAATCAAAATAATTAAATACTTATGAGGGGTCTCGGTGCGCAGTGATGTAACTAACACTAAAGTGATTTTGGAAAAGTTCCAGAAATTTGTTTTGTGAAAATTATGAGCTGGTGACTGCCAACAGAGGGTAGCAGAATGTCATAATTGTTTTGGATATACACATGGTGTAACGCGCCATGTTAGAGCTGTGAGCAATTTGTTCCTTCGATTCCAAACAAATGAGGTTTTCCTTAGCCATGTGCATCATATTGCATTCTACGTTCGGTGTTGAGTGGATGTAAAAATTATGTTTCGTTGTCAATGCAAATTAGTCTGTTTTTTTTGACATTGGTATGCACATGGTTAGAAAAACACACGATAAAGCAAAAAAAAAATTTAGAGCTTGTTTTTTAAATATATATCCTTAAAAATTACAAAAAGTAGTTTGTTAATGGTGACGTTTACTCTCTTTGGAAGTAGTAACTTGGACGAAAAGACAATCGAAAAGGAAATTTTATGTTTCATTCCGTGTTGCACTATGCAGAAGATGTATCTCAGGTTTGAAAATGTTAGCAATGGCAATATATCTTCTTTCCTTTTAAGGCAGTATTACAATAGTGGTTATTTTTATGGCAGCCATTATAGTTTTATGATGTAAGTAAATATTAAAACCTTCCCGATCACTAAGTATGCTACTGCCTTAACTGCATTTAAATCGTCTCCATAACTGTGACTGTTATCCTCACATTTTGAATGACATTGTCTGCTTTGTATTGTTCAGAAACACTGCTGGGATTTGTCAGTGTTGAAAGTTAGTAAATCATGTTTTTTTATCATAAATTTGATGTTGTCATTTTCCCTTTTCCTGGTGTGTATCGGTTGAGAAATTAGGTTGTTCTTACTCCCAACTGTGGAGTAATCTTTTCTTTTCAAATTTCATGCAGTCAGCAAGAGTCGTAGTAAATTGCATCTATCGCCATCAAACCAAGACCTCCCCGACGATCGCCCAAAAGGAGACCTGGAAGAAGCAGTTTTGCCCGTGGTGTTTGTAGAGGAGGTTCTAGTCATTTCTCTTAACAATCCCATTGTTGAATGCCCTGGTATGATGTCTGAGCAAAAGGTAAGAAAAGCAACTGTTTTATTTAAATTCAGGCTACACATGTACCACTTTTTGCCGTTCCATACCTGTACGTGTCGAGTACTGTATTTTCTCCGTGAAGCATTAGGTCCTGAAGCATTTTCTCCATGAAGCACCGAGCCTCGAGTAAGTGCCGGGGTTCATCTAGCGCAAAAATAAAACACACCTGTTCTCGAATACGCACCTAGTGCTCTTAAAAAAAAACACACGTCAAAACAAACGCTTGCCATTTAATGAAAATCGGAAATTAGCCAGCAACGAAAATTATACACAAGAAATAACGTAGTTCCGTAAGCCACCTTTATGCACTTACGTTTCGTCGGAGTGGCATGACCCGGATTTGAACCGGCTACCCAGTTCGCCCCCAGATCACTTGCATAACGTCTTAATCGCTATGGCCACATCCTCCACTGGCATAAAGATAACTCACTGAACCCGTTATTAAGGTCACAACCGTGACCAGACTCCATTCGACCGAAATTTGCTCGGCCGTAGGCAATGGATAGGAAAGACAAAGCATACACTCATGCTATTTAATTGCTCACAAGTGACTTCTTGGTGACAGTAAGGTCGACACCTTAATTTTGAACAAAAAATAAGCACTAATTTTTAGCTTAGTTATTTGCCACAGGGTAGATAGCATTCCAGGGGTCGAATTAATCGGATACACAGGGGCAAATTGCACTCCAAAACCGCACTTTGCACTCCTGATGTAACTCTTTCATTACTTTAGAACCGCAAAAAGCTACATACTTGTGGTATGCAGCATTTTAAACAGCTTGGAATTAGATTTCCTGTGACACCATTCCTTCCAAAAAAGTTAAACTCCCATTTTTTATTATTTTCCATTATTATTAAAAAATCATGAGTGCCGAGCCTCTAAAACGTACTGGATTTTCTATGTCATGAAATTAATAAGCGCTGCTCATTCGAAGAAATCTGGTTGTTCATTACTGTCAATTTTGAATTTCATGTTTTGTTTAACCCTTTACTTCACGGACATTTACGAGAACTTTCATTCTCATTTCCTTGTGAAAATTACCAGTTTCTCCACAATTGTGCATCACAGTTGAAAATTGTAACTGTAAGTTTTTATGTCTAATTCTAACCCATAACCGCCTACATACGAACGTACGCCTTCAACGTATAACAGCGAAAAACTAAGTCCCAGCGCGAGCTTTGTGAGGGGTCCCCGGGGACCCCGAGAAAGGGGGTATTCACAGCCCAGTGGTCAGCGTCGTCGGCTCCAAACCAAGAGAATGCCGGTTTGAATCCGAGAAATGGTACTTTAAAAAAAGGGGTCTAAAGTTCTTTCAAGCGGTTATGGGTTAAAACATCCAGGCAGCTTCAATACCATGACTTAATAAAATGTAATAAATTGCTTAATAATTACGTCTCAGTAATTTGAAGTGTGAGATAGAAAAAATGCGTAAAAATGCGTATGTGTGTGAATCCTGTAGAAGCGTAGAAAAGCGTATATGTGAAGGAAAGAGTTAAGATGTATGCTAAGCTAGATTCAGCTTTACCAGCTGTTTTTGTGACTAAAGTAGCAATGCCTTTTTAAAAAAAATACAAGATTTCAGGAACAATCCCACAAATACTTCCTCTACTTCCTTTTTAAGAATAGGCAGGGTTGCGGTCCTGGTGGTGGCATTAGGGCAGCGGAGAGGATCAGAGTGATGTGTCGATGTGCGAGAAAACCTGAGAATCGAAGGTTTTCCGTGGTTGTCCCATCTGTGCCTGGAGCGTTATCATGCTTCATTGTTCCAAGGAAATGTTTAATTTCAGCTGCACCTACTTCGGGTGCTATGTGGACACCTTATCCCACTTCCGGTAAGTTTAGCTCGGGGCTTGCAAACGGCTTGTTAAATTTGTGTCCCACATGGCACAAGTAGCTGTCTCGCCACACGCTCCATCAACCCTATTAGTGGGGGGAGGGGGGGGGGGGGCTGGTTTACCCGTGAGCTGTGCCTCACTGTACTCCAGAATGCTGTAGCAAGGTTTCAATTGTTGGAAATAAAAAAATGGAACAAACGTAAAAGTCCTCGATACATTTAAAGACAAGGTAATTTATCTCGTTTGTCTTTTTGGGGTATCGACATAATAAAATACTTTGAAAAAGTTAAAGCTTTCCAACTTTGTCCAATTTAACGTTAAAGATGCGAACGTTGCAACCACCAAATAAGGCTGGAAGATATGAGGTGACGACTTATGAAAATTAGCAACTACATAAGTACGTGACGCTGGCAAAGTTAGGAAGCTTTTTGCCCTTCAAAATATTTTGTAATACGTTTTCTGTCTTGCAGAATAGGGTAGTTATCTCTTCCTTTTTTTATTTTTATTTTTTTTTTGATCAGGTATTGTCTTTGGAGCAACACAACAAGCAGAGTCGAGTTCGTCTAAAGTTAGAAAATCTACCAAATGAGGAGGAGAGCGTTGTCAGTGGTGGAGAAACCCAAGAAAAGCGGACTCGTTTTTCTCTCTCTCATGACCAAGATTCTATTGGTATATATTAAGAGGAAAACTTGGCAGAAAGTATACTAGTTATTTTAAATGGATTATTGAACCATTGTTTTATTGATAGGCACCAGTGATAACTTGGAGGCCATTTCAGAGGCAGCCTCGAATCATTCAGTTTCTTCTTCATTAGAACTAGAAAACGAAAATGATAACCTCTCCGATATGGTGTCGGCCAACGTTAGGTAAGCTTTTTTTTCCCGATTGCCAGTACGTTATCGTTTGCAATTCATCTGGTTACATGAAGTGCTGGAATTTTAACTGATCTAAGAATTGTTACTGTATTTCCAACCACGAAAAAAAAAAATAATCCGTGTATTTATTTCGTGCATTGTTAATGGTTACAGTGGCCGTGGCACTCCGAATGTAAGTGGTCGAGACACACCATCATCTCAGATTGAAGGCGAGGAGCGAGAGGAACGTCCACTTAATTTCCCTGTCAATACACCCAAACAAAACCAAGAAGACATTGATGATAAGTTTGGAAAGTTTGACATCAAACCGTTGATTGAAGGTTTGTCAAAGTTTGTACATTTTGATGTATCACATCCTACGACTTCGTGAATTTTCCTAACAAATGTGTTTCTTATGTTGTTATTTTAGGAGCAGTGGCAACTGGATTTTAGTGTAAAGTAAAATTTGAAGGAAGATTATGGTGAGACCATTTTTAACGTGCGTCCGACATAAAACTAATTTACTACGGGAAAATCCAGTTGCCACTGCTCCTAAAATAACAACAGGTTATGGGCCCAGGCGCCACGTTTCAACTGCGTTTTTGGAACTGTAAGTTGACTTTGCTAGTGAACAATTCAACGGTCTGGCAGACGGCCGATCGTCGGAACGAAGCGAAAATGGCGCCGAAGAAATAGGCCTAACACGCGACCACGCCGCTACTACGCAGTGAGTAAAGCCGACTCGCTAACGAAGATTCCACGGAGTGAGTAAAGACGACTCGCAAACGAAGCATTTTAAATGGTTTTAGATGAAGTACCATAAAAGAACTCTTTAAATGATCTGTGTAAAAACGAAGCCAACAGAAAGTGACGACGTTATCACTCGTTATTAACGAAGATATTTTACGAAATTCACGGCCGAAACGAAGAACGTAAAAAAAATAACAGTGATCAAAAACTTGATGAACTTGTATTTTCCGTAAACCAAGGACGACAATATGGTATCCGTAGGAAATTCTAATGATTTCAAAATACCGAAATTAAATGCAGAAAATTACCATGCTTGGTCGATAAGAGCTAGAGCTGCACTATTGCAAAGAGGCGTCTGGGAAGCCGTTGATCCAGGATTTGGCGCCGCTATGTCTGACAGCGAGCGAAAAACAAATGACAAAGCGCTGACTTTTCTTTTCCTAGTCTTAGTAGATAGCTATCTCGACGATATCGGCGATTGCATGCGTGCTAAAGAAGCTTGGGAGAATTTAGCCGAAATTCATACCAAATACGGACTGCTCCATATTATTCAGCTTATGAGAGAATTTTTCACAATAAATATGAAAAACGGTGAGAAGATGACATTGTAAGGTCATAGAATGGAAGTACACCGTAAATTAGCAGCCTGTAGCTACAATTTTACCGACAAAGAAATTGCATTTGTCATGCTAATGGGTTTACCCTAAAGCTATGAAGCACTGATATTAAACTTGGAGTATCAGGAAAGCAATTTGTCAACCAAAATTGTGAAAGCCAAACTACTGCTGGAAGAAAAACGACAAATTAAAGGTGGTAGGCCAAAAAAAGAGCCTGAAGAAGTAAATAAGGTCCTATTCACCAAAACGAAGCAAAATCAAACCAACAAAGAGCAAAATGAAGGTCATGACAAGCCTAGCGGAAAGAAGCAATCCGAGAAGAGTGGCAAACGTTATGTCAAATGCTATTGTTGTTCTAAATTAGGTCATATTGCCAAAAATTGCCCAGAAAAGGACAGTGACAATGGCGACCATGAAGAGAGGACCAAGGTCAATCCAAGAAAAACCAGCGAAGAAGATAGAGTAACTAAAGCTTCAAAAGTTGTTTGCCCACCGGACATAGCACTACGTACAGCAGACGGCGAACGTACTGTTGCTACAGCCTGGTATCTGGACAGTGCAGCGACCGAACACATGTCTTCAAATAAAGACAAGCTTCTAAATTTAGTAAATAAACACTCAGCTGTCGAAGTCGCAAATAAACAAACTATGCAAATTGTAGGGAAGGGAAATACAGTTTTGCATCTGGTGGAAGTAAACTGCCTAAAATAACAACTTACATTGTTCTAAACATGATAATAGTGAGCAATGGGGGTAACTTGAGTATTAATCTAATAATCTTGTGTTAATTTGTGTAATTTGCCTATGCTCGTACAGTATCTACATCGAGCAATTTTACTGATATATGCTTTGGCTACAATATCGTACATTTCAAATATTTCACGTTAGCTTAGCCCACTGAAGTGCTTCGTGCAGTGGAAGACTCTTTTCCACTTGGAACTTGTCAGGTGCGTGCTAAACCGTCTGGTACTCTGTCAGTGATCAGCAATCAACTGTGGACCAAAGCCAAACTGAAAGGATTTCAAAACTGATTTGAATCTTTTTTTCATAAAACTGGAAATTCTTCGTTATAATAAAATGCTAAAATGTATATTGTTAGTAATTGTTCTCTGTAATTAATTTCGTTTGAGCCATGCCATACTCTTCTGAAGTTAACTAATGCTTTGCTTGTGTACATGAAACAGCTCAATTTTGAATCTTGCCACTTTCTAGAAGCAGAAATTACTTTTATAATACAGTTATTGGTTTTACATCTTCCAAAAATACTCACCTTACTTTTTAGATTTTATGAACTTTCAGCTCTTTACCTGCCCATGACAAACTTCCCATGCTACCCCCTGCTTGCCACCAGGCGCCGACGTCTGCGACCCCTAGCAGCAGTTGACAAAAGTTCGTCTCTTTTTTTCGTGGACAGCGCGGGAAAGTCATTCTTTGTGGGTGCTCATATTGAGTTTCTTGTTTGCCTGTGGAAATTACCTGTGACTTGCAAGTCGATTGTAACTTTATTGGCGAGAAATCGGCGGTTGGAACAACGACGGATTTTTTCCGGCTGACGAAATGGGTGATTGGCGTCCTCGTCTCCTTCTATTTTTGCCACACCTTGCCAGGACTCGACGCTGGGTGTTTCAAAGAAGATGCAGGCAACGATTGATGTTTGAGGGGATTATTCAGCGAATTTCTGTTGCGGGGACACGTTTGGCAGCCGATTTGGACCAGCAACTCGACGCCCGACTGGGCCAGCTTGAGAGGCTTGACGGACCCGGCGCCTTCAAGTCCAACAGACCAAAGCAGTCAGCAGTGCAGATGACTCAATTGGCATTTCTCCCGCTTTGAACGGCCGACGACCATTCGACGCCCAGCCTTCCAGACAGCGACCTAATAGACTTGGACATGGGATTTCCTCGGATTTTCATGGATTTAGTCGCACACAGTTTGCAGCTCTTCTAGTTTGTCGGGTGGCGTTTCTTGCTAGCTGGGATTCGCTCCGTGATGTGAACGAGTTGCTGGGACAGCAGTCACGGCTCATGGACCTTCAATCGGCAACATGGACTGAGTCAGCCGTCGTCAGTAGTCCATTGCCCAGCCTTTCCAGGGAAAAGTCAGCCTCGCCATGGCAGTCAGCATTTTCAGTAGAACGTCAGCCTCACCATGTCAGTCGGCGGTCGTCCATTGGCCAACATTTCCAGTGGAAAGTTGTCCTCGCCTTGGCAGTCGGCAGTCTCCCATTGCTCGGCTGTTCCTGAGGATAGTCTGCCGTGCCAGGTCAGTCGGTAGTCAGCCATTGACCAGGGCAGTCGGCGGTCGCTTGGAAGGCAGCGGTTGCACGGCTAGCACCAGCAGATCGACTCACCGCGCCCGGGTTTTAGACGGTGGCACTCTCAGACCCCGGACAATGGCAGCAGCCATCGAGCCCCTTTGCATGTGTCCCATCATCCAGCAACTCCCAAAGCCAGCGATTTCGCAACCTTCGCAGAAGCGGTGGCTGTTCCTGGGAAGGCTTACCAGTTCCTCGTCCTGCCCTCATGCTAAGCGCGGCCCCGCAGGTGTTCCCGTCCATTCTGCGGCCTCTGCTGGGTTTTCTGCACCACACTCGTTTGAAGGCCCACGGCTATCTAGATGATTGGCTCCTGCGGCACATTCGGGCGAAGGCCCTCTTTCGGCAGACAGCGTTAACCACAACCTCTTTGCCAACGGGAGGGGGGGGGGGCTTGAGCTCCAATGTAGGGGCACCCTTGCACGCGAAGCAGTCAAGGTCACATCCATTGGAGCTAGCAGGTGCGTGCCCCTTGTGGACAACCGGCTACAATGGCAGCCCAAGAAGGGTGGCAAGTACGCTTTCAACGATCATGAATATTGTGGAAATTAAAAACAAACTATTTGTACAGATTAAAAACATCAAGAAATGATTTTGGAAGGAGTAAAAGATGGTATAAGGGAAGAATAATCTGTGAATGTTATTCCGAGGTTGTCCGGATACTGCAAGCTGATCAAGGGAAAATTTACACTTTACACACACTTCGAACCCACAGCGGCAAGTCCTTTTTAAATTTTCGGTGATAGATGATCACCTGCCTCATAATAACATCACTACACTCTCAAGTTCACATCACGGTAACGAAAAAGGAATCCATTTGCTATTTAAAATTCGCGCACGTGCGCTAGTTCAGTGCGAGCACTGAATTATATACGATGTAACTGGCTTGCCCACTGTCTGCTGAGCCCTGTCGCCAGCTGCGGCCTAACCAGCTGGTCAATTCTGCTGTATGTTGGTCCAGTCAAGTTCATGAGGGGGACACTCTGTTGCGGAAAATGACGAATGGCTTTTGATTCCAGTGCACGAAGATGGGTGTCATGTAGAGAATTAGAGTTCAGAAGGATGGAAGTCTGGTCCCAAGCAATGATGTGGTGGGTGTCTTTTTGATGGACAGCTATGCCGTTTCTAACATCTCCATTCAGCGTGTCTCCCACATGTTCTTTGATCCTTACTTGCAGTTCCCTCTGGTCTCGCCGATGTATTTAGCATTGCAATCATAGCAGGGCACACAGTAAACCACACCTTTCCTGATGAGCAAGCTTGCTGTGGGCAGCGAAGCAGGGGTGGGGTACTGGGGGGTGGAGAGTGGAAGAATTGCCCTAAGCTAGAATCTAGGGTGGCACGAATTGTAGGGAATTGCTCGCCCCGTGTGAGTAGGCTTATGGAAAGGGTCAAAGCTAATCTTGGTGCCCTCTATGTGCAGCAACAAGTCGAGAAAAGGGAGGGATGAATCCACTTCTTCTTCCATGGTGAACTGCACGGCCAGATGCCACCCTCTAACGGACATTGGTTCACACTCATACCTACTTGTGTGCTTGAAATGGTGGTTGACTTTTGTTGGCACCAAAATCCTTTGTTTAACAGCAAGGACTTTTAGGTTTTGCGCCAAAACCATGAGCGGACGTGCAGGAGAACGTGGCCAAGTATTGTTGGCCACGATTGGTAAAAACTTTGTAACCAAGAACTGGCGTGGTTAATGAACTCATGTGCTGATTGGTTGTCCGGTGGAGCTCTGGATCCGACCAGAGCATATAAAAGTCAAGGGCTTCAGAGTCCTGTGTTCAATTCTCGTTGATTCTTGTGTTGAGAATGTACGTTAAAATGTAACCCAAATCTTGTCATGGTTAGTCCGTATTGAACAAGGTTTAACTACTTCAAGTTTGGCTTCTACATTGAACACACGTTACAACCCGTTCAGCTTATCCAAAATAGCAGGCTGGTCATCTTTGTGGGGAACGGTAAAGATATCGTCGATGAACCTGTTCCAAAGTGGCAGCTCTGGGAAGCGATCCAAAATGTACTCGTCCAAAAGCTGCATCACAATTTCTGCGAACACTGGCCA
Source organism: Lithobius niger (assembly GCA_023313725.1). Lineage (NCBI taxonomy): Eukaryota > Metazoa > Arthropoda > Chilopoda > Lithobiomorpha > Lithobiidae > Lithobius > Lithobius niger. Next base: position 44,839 of record JAHWFP010069929.1, on the reverse strand, counting down.
GCATGAATATCCCATTGAGGTTCCTGACGTCTGCCAAAAATAATGATCCCGAAACTGGACATAGATGGACGAAAGCACAGTCTTCAGGAGTTGGTTTTTTCCTCCACATTTACCCATACCGCAGCTTGATCAAATTTCTGGAGCAGGAGCCAGTGCGGGGGGGGCTTGGGAAAATGGCTCTCACGTCATAGGAGACAAGCCTGTGGTGTTCGGTAATCTCCAGCTTCTCCAGTTTATCCACAAAGTCTCTCTTATCTCTGAGACTGTGTTGCCCCCAAGCGTATCACTTCAACCTCTCAGCCAGTAACCAGTCAATCTGTTTTATCGGCACTTTCCTTGCTGACGTTATCAATCTAAGGGGGTATCCCTGCTTGTGTGATTTGACCTACACAAAAATCGTTGGTAGTTGCGCATCACTCTTTGGGACTAGTCTCTCAGCTTTGTCCTCGCTAAGGAGCCTGGCGTTGACCATTTTGATCAAATTGGCCTCTACAGTATCTGGTTGTGTACCATCTTTCCCAATTCGTAGTGTTGTTCTTGGTAATTCCAGCTTGTCGTATCTCCTCTAACACACGCTTTCCCAATTCATAGTGTTGTTCTTGGTAAATTCCAGCTTGTCATATCTCCTCTAACACCCCACGCGGAAACCACTCCACCTCACAATCTGGTTAATAAGGCCGCAGATGCTGGTACGTCCCACGGATACATGACTCTTAGTAAAAGACACCGCCCCCTTCTGCCTACCAGGTCCCTGATCCCCCCTTTCCCCCCCCCCCTGGGCCCCCACCCCTCCCAACCCCTACTTCGCTGCCCCCAGCACACTTGCTCGCCAGGAAAGGTGTGGTTTACTGTGTGCCCTGCTATGATTGCAATGCTAAATACATCGGTGAGACCCAGAAGGAGGTGCAAGTAAGGGTCAAAGAACATGTGGGAGACACCCTGAATGGAGATGTTAGAAACGGCATTGCTGTCCATCATAAAGACACCCACCACACCATTGCTTGGGACCAGACTTCCATCCTTCTGAAGTCTAATTTTCTGCATGACCCCCATCTTCGTGCATTGGAATCAATAGCCATTCGTCATTTTCAGCAACAGAATGTCCCCCTCACGAACTTGACTGGACCAACATATAGCAGAATTGACCAGCTGGTTAGGCCGCAGCTGGCGACAGGACTCAGCAGATAGTGAGCAAGCCAGTTACATCATATATAGATCAGTGGTCGCACTGAACTAGTGCACGTACGTGAATTTTACATGGCAAATGGATTCCTTTTTCGTTGCCGTGATGTGAATGTTTTTCTGAGGAAGATGATTGTCTATCACTGAAAATTTAAATAGAACTTGGTGCTGTTGGTTCGAAGTGTGTGGTAAAGTGTAAATTTTTCCTTGGTGTCTCCCATTTACCATTTACCATTTGCCGGTTTTTTCACTGCGAGTTGAACATTTTCGTTAGCGCTTTTACCAATCGAACTTAACAACTTTTTTTAGTTATGAAACCTTAACACAATGGTCCCAAGTTATTTTACTGAGTCATGCAACTTATTTATAGTAGCCATGTTTTCGCCATAGCCTTTTTAAGTAGACGCCATAAAAATGACGTCCGGCCTAAAAGATTAAATTCTCTACTTCTGGTCTACTGCAAATGTGGTGGAGGCAATGTTCTACAACAAAGGGTCAACGGCATGTTATTGCTTGGAAGCTGGTAGATGTGGAGATTAATTAACAATGGACTTCAAAAGTGAAAACTGATTCAACTTATCAACCTTGAGGAAGAGGGGGAAGAAAATCTGACGCTTTTCTTGTTTTTTCAGGTGATGAAACTGTATCAATGGTGAGCGATACCTGGAGCACAGATGTGCTGGCAAGTGATTCAGAGATGCAGGAAAGACCATTAGATGATATCCCTATTCCAGCATCCGGTTTTCTCGATCCACAACAGGTGAGCTACTAAAAGCATCATCTAAAATTACTTAGTTTGGTTAAGTTCTGCTTCGTCGGTCTCCTTTATTTATTCCTCGGTGTTACACATTTATCATCACATAAGTTTGAGATGTGTTTATTTTTCCTTTTTGTTACATTCCTACCTCATTGTAGAATGTTTATTCTGAAGTAAAGTCTTCTTCAAGACAATAAATATTTTGTGATTTGTAACCGGAAAATTTAATGGAATTTTTTCCTTACAATTCCACCGTTTCAGTTAGCTATTTTCATCACGCCTAACACCAAAAGGAGGACAGCCTCAACCTCCTTGGACAGAATATTTACATTCCGGTTCATGTGCAAACAAGACATTTTCCGTTTATTTCACTTTATTTATTTAAAATGTTTACTATTTTCGGATATTTTCGGACGGATTTATCATCGTGGAAACGGAATAAAAACATACGCAAGTTTTACAAACACAAAGTACTTATTTCGTTGCATTCGTGAATTTTCGAGAAACACTTTTTACAGTCATTAGAAGCAATGTTGCTTGTCTGCCTCCGGCAGTTGCGTGAAGAAGACAAATGTGCTCGTAGGGCTACAATAACATTGTAGACTATACTGTTTGTTGGAAATTCACACCAGCAGCAGCAGCAGTGTTATCTTTTGGATATCGCGTAAAAAAATCTTGATTCTTTTTCCGAAATGTGAATTTCGCGAAGATTTTGAAAGTAGAGGCTTTAAATTTGCATCATTGAAAACTTCGTTTCGAGCCGGTTAAAATGGTATACTGAATTAGAATGCTAATATCAGTCACATTTGGGAGGAAATATGATTTTAATTTAATGGTTTTAATTTAATCTTGTTAAAATTTCTACACTACTAATCAGACAAACATTTTATGCTGATCCCATGATGGAGGCACACTCAGGAGTTTTGTTTGGGAGTGACAAAAAAAGTTGGAATTCATAATGGGGTTGACAAATTCAACTAAGAGGGTGTAGGAAGAGACTCGGGGTGCTTTAAGTCCCTCAAGAGACCTGTACAGCAACTCATTTTTTAGCAATATGAGTGTCTTTAAAACGTGTAAAAAGTAGTGGTGTACCGATACCATAATTCCGATTCCGATGCCAATGCCGATTCCAAAAACCGGTTCCGTACGGTTCTGATACCGGTTCCAACTTCAGCGTGTCAGTGCCACCGCGAATGGAAAAAAATTAATAATAATGAATTAATTATGTTCAGGGAGTCCAGGGTTCTGCTGTGGCAAATTTTTAAACAAAATTTTGATATATATACAAAGTTATATAATTAAAATAAAAAATTGTATTTAATTAAAAAATTAGATTAAAATTTAAAAAAAATTTAAATGACGTGTAACGATTTTTTTTATGTAAGTTTTTGCTTCCAAGATTAATGCCAATCCCTTTTTCTAATGGTGCTGATATCATTTAAAATTTTTGCCTTCCAACTTTATCAACTTTATCAAATTTAAATAACTTAAGTTAAAAAAAAAACTAGTTTGAAATAACCAGAAAACTGAAACGATTTTTTTAAATTCTGTCCTGGACTGCATTTTTAAATACGATTTTTGTTTCTTGGGTGGGTCCAGGCACTTAGTGAAGCTGATATGATTTAAAATTGTTGTTTTCTTGATGTGTTAAATTTAATTTTTTTAAACTTAAATTAAAATTTAAAAAAAACTTGGGCTAAATAAGAGCATGCTTGAAGATTTTTTGAACCTGGATGATAATGAGTCTTAGGAAAGCTTTCCATACTTGAAGATTTTTGCAGCCCGGATTTATTGCAGGCACTGTTGGCTCCAGGTTGACTCCAATCGAATGCACGATTTAGAAACAAAACGGCGCACGCAAGGGGTTTCCAAGGATGTGATCGCTAAGAAAATATAAAACAACTTAATGATAATAAAGTCCTGACATCCTTAAACAAACAGGAATCAACTGTAACATATTTTGCTTAGTATATTAACATCCTAGATGGGATTTTATGGCAATATGATGCGAACTACTCAACTACTCAACAAAAGTTGGTGTCAACAGGTAAGTGGCCCAGTAAAAACGCGCGAAAATGTGTTAGCTATTCATCCAACTTGATCCAAGATCTATTCAAGCACCGTTTTATGACGAATTTAAGCTACTGAAATTAATTTTCTGTTCCAAGATCTCTTGAAAATATTCTTTCCAACAATCGCATACCCCTGGAAAAAGGAAACTAGATGACAATATTAAGTGATTTAGTGGTCTATACCGATTTTTGAAAGGTAGTCAGTATCGACCAACCAAGATACGGTTTCGATACCACGGAACCGGAATCGGTATAGGAATCGGTACACCAGTAGAAAAAGCCAGTTGTCGACTTTCACCAAATTCTATGCTTCATGTCTTTTTTTTTTTTTGGGGGGGGGGGGCGGGAGTGGCATTTCCCCACTTTTGCTCACCTTTGGGTGCACCTTTGTGCAGGTCTTTTTGTTTTGTAGCTCTTGTCTGTATGTGGTGGCTGAAATTAAGCATGGGTCATTTATGCATGGATTCTAAAGATTACCTGTGTGTTGATAATGCCCTTTCTTCAGTGAAATCACATAATGTGTAATGTTCATTGGTTTGTAATGTTCTTATTTGCTTGTTTAGCCCTTGTTTGGTCTGCAGCAGGCAGGTCTCCTTGATGTGGCAGATACAGCAAGTGAAGCATGGAGCACAGATGTCTTAGCATCTGATTCTGAGCGCATGCAGGATGTCGACACAGATGATACAGGAAGTGTGGCTCGGTCTGATGATACAGCCAGTGTTGCTCGCTCAGATGATGCAACTCGATCGGAAGTTGATGCAGATTTGCCCATGGACACTCTTCACACAGTCGTTGCTGACCATAGCACTGATGAGAACATCACGCCGAGAGCATCAGGTATTAGAATTATCATGAGTTGCAAAGTATACATTTGTTGGAGATAGGGCTATGTACGTTGTCAGCTAAGTATGTCTTTATTGTATGGCCATTGCAGGTAGCCGTAGTCCAGTGGAAGGTGCCACTGATAAGACAGTTGCCAGTGGCTTGAATTCCCAGTTCTTGAGTGGTGAAGGGTCACAATCTGGTGGCCTCTTGGATCTGTCGTCATTACCAGCCTCTGTGGAGGCACTGAACTTTCAGCCCATCAAAGACAACTGCTTAGACACAAGTGATGCAGGTGAGTGTCCTTAAGAAATAGAAGTGCAGGATGTAAAACAAACTGGAAAGCTGTACTCGTGACTTAATTTCTTGATGAGCATATATCGAACCGATCAAGCATTAAACCAACTGATACTGAACCATGTGAAACATATAATGAGGCAGTCACCTAAAAAAAAATAGATTTTCTAATATTATCACCCAGTTGTAATCACATTTTGGTTAAAATGCAAGTTCCCAGCAAATTCGGTATATATTTATTAGGGATGCACCGATGTGCCCTAAAACCGATTCCGATGTCCGATTCCGATGTTAAAAAAACATCGGCCGATGTCCGATGCCGATGTATGTCTACCGATGTTAAAAAAAAATTAGTCATGTGTTAGTTAGTGAGCGAACTTAAAGTGAAATTAGTAGCTATTGAATTTGAATTTTCACAGTATGTTCCACAACGACATTTTCAAAATTCGGCATGTGTTCATAAACCATTCATTTACTGAATAGTAATATTAACATACAGCCATTTACTGTCAATGGTAATAAAGCTCAGTAAAAAAAAAACTACCATCATTATTAGCTAAGTACTAATTAAAATATTAAAAACTCTTACAAGATAAATTGCTAGGTTAAAAGCACTGTTTGGGCTATCAGTACTTCCAGTTAACAGATGGAAGATTTTGATTCAGAAATACCAGCATCATTAATTTTTCGGGAAGCAAACTGATATTTATGGTGCTAATATTTCTACCAGTACTGAACAGTCTTTCTGAAGAAACAGAACTCGGTGGGAAACTTAACTTTAAAAAAAAAATCATTCCAAACGCAGTAACGACGTTAAAGCTTTGAAGGGAAATTAGAGGTTGAAAAAACGCAATTTTAGGCCAAAATATCAAATTGAGAAAAGTTGAAATTCGCTATCTGACATGTTGTGCATCGATTTCTGTACCAAATAAGTTGTTACCGATGTCTATAATTAAAAAAAAAGCACTTTAGTTGAGCATAGACCCACTAAAAACTGCAAAAATGTTGATATCGTTCTTTTTTTCCGAAGTTAGAAAGCAGAAAATTGTTCATTTTTGATCCGCGGTAGCAACCGAACCAGTTGAGAGGGCGCCGCCATCTTGGATTCGTTGAAAAGCTGGAATTCCTGTCTATCCAGGCCTCTCAACATATTTTCTCGATGCCCATTTGGCATTGGCCAATCAGGCGGATTGTAATAGGCCGTTTCTGGTTGTTTCAAGCGAACTTTCCAAAGCATTTGAAGATCGCGTTCTCTCATTGGCGAGTTGGCACCACGTGACAGGTTTTGCGCGCTCTCATTGGCTAATGCGCGATTTCAACATGGCCGCCACTGCTCGATTCGGATTTCACGTGAGCGCTCGTGTTTCAGTTCGTCGCTATGGTTCGTTCGTCGTTGAAAATCACAAGAACGATGATGTTTCACAACATTAAAAAATTAAAACAACAGCTACGATAAAAAACTAAAACGGAAAGGAGCCTATAAATCTTCACACTATCGCTTATCAGGTGGGAACAACGATTTTTAGCCTAATTAACGCCAACTTTCGGACGCGTTTTGTCAACACGGAGATTTTCAATTTTAGTTCATTATACCACCCGTAATTTAAATGGTACTCCGAAACTATTTAATCTTGATTTTTTTCTGTGCACTGTAATGAATATCTGTTGCGTGCTTGTAGTAAGTTTGAAATAATTGTGTGCAATAGTTTTCTCAAGAATAACTATTTCGTTAGTGCCTCACTCTAGTCTCCATGGGTGACGACAATTTTTTTTTTAAACTCCAAAGTAACCAAGATTACAAAACGTTGTTTATAGGCTTGAATTGCAATTTAACTACGCCTACGCTAATCTTAAACGAACTGTGTTAATCTTTATATGAACTTTGTACGAATAATTAAGCTTAGGTAATGAAATTGCTAAAAAAAAAATTTTTGGTACATCGGCCAGCTTTTCACATCGGACATCGGCCGATGGCCGATGTTGCCAACATCGGCCGATTTCCGATGTCCGATGTCAACATCGGTGCACCTCTAATATTTATCAGCTTCGTGGTTTCAAGGATGTTTTCATAATAAAGAAAGTTCCCTTGTGACTGTCACTTTTGAAAGAGGAAAATGACAAAGAACAATTACAGAATGCTTATATTACGAATTTCAATTAAGCTATTCCGTGTCTCCAACAGGTGAAGTTACTTGGATAGCCACGCTCAATACATTTCATCCTGATTCTATTTGATTTTGATTTTTTTTTTCCGTAGTTGGCAGTGGGGTGGTTCTGCGTCCTCACGCAGTTCGTGATGCTGTACCGAAATACCGTGTCCTTGACGAACAGAAAGCCAAAATACTGCCAAAAGACATACGTTCCTCTGACCCTTTTCATGCTTTTGGCAAAGTCTCTTCTGGTTTAGAAGGTTTTGATCCATTGCTTCCTGAGAAACGTCGGGCCCCTTCAGACAGGTAATAACACACTTAGGTTGATGAAAATCTGTGTTTCTATCCCACAATAGCGTCCGCAATAGTCTAATACGATTTTCCCTGATAAACAAAAATAATGTGAGACCCACCACTCAGAAGGCTTCGTCCTGCTTGGATCGCGGCAGGCAAGAACCTTGCGCATGCACGAGCGATACTCATTCCTTTGTCTGGGACGCAGCCGCGCTGCCGTGATTTTTACGTTTTTTATTGTCGGATTTCAACCTTGAGTGTTTTTA
>JAHWFP010069929.1:4799-36599 GCA_023313725.1 Lithobius niger | reverse complement strand
GACATCTGCGAAGGACTGCAAATCGAATTGCCCTTGGATGTTACTTTTATTACTTCGCCTTTTAAATGCACTAGTTTTAAAACTGTCTGGACTTTCATCTGACGTGTTGGGCGTGCCGGCCGTGCCAGCCGTGATTTCCCAACTCACATCCTTGTGCTGACATTTGTGCTAAAATCCCGGAACACCATTGGAAAATTATCCTGGCCTGCCGGGGAAAGTCCAAGATTCATGCTAGATAACACAAGCTAAAGGTGGCCCGAGATCGCTAGTCCATGGCTTCGTTGCTTGCTGCGTTGTGTGCTTCAATAAAACTGAAACACAAACCAGCCATTTCTGATGTGCCGTCCAAAAAACTTTTGTGAAAAGTGTTGATAAGAGTCTTTTGGGGTCCCTGCCAGCCCAATCCCCTCTGTTAAATGTATCTGTCAAACTTGATATGTCTGTGTCGGCGGGGTTGGATCTCTTTTGGCCGAATATAATAAAATTCCTTTGGGTATTCCACCTACCTTTGTTCTACGCTGTAACCGTCACTTTCGAACACATTCAGCTACTGCCAGTTCGAGTTCTGTCTACCCTTCGTCCGAACCCCCTTTATCCGCATAAGATTTGTTAGCTGCCCTTACTTGCAGTCTGATCTAATTATTGGTTTTGTGGAGTCTAGGCTTCTGGATTTCAAATGCTCCTAAGACTTTGCTTTTGTGTCGGATGCCACCGTGCCTAGCTCCATGTTGTTGAGGTTCCTCTTTTTTCTTTGGGCTGTTTTTACCAGAGACGAAGAGCCCTGTTCTTCACCGAACTCTTTTGTTCAAGTGTGTTTAAAATGTTTAATCGGCTTGTGCTTCTATAATAGTTGATGACCCGATTATTTAGACTGCAAACCCTGTTAAAAAACTCCTGTTGGAATTGTGCCTTGTGAAACCCCTTCCTGTTAAATAAATTGCACAAATTTAATAGGGTGGGTATTCCAGGGATAGAAACAGGTTTACATCCATTCAGTCTGAGGAATGTGGAACCCCTCAGTTTTTTGCAGGCAACATAAATTTATTTCTATTGCAGTGAAGGAATGAAATGCGACAATAATGCTCCAACTCTGTCAGACTCTTGGAGTCAGGATGATTCAAATGATTCAACGGAACGCATGGCCATGCAAAGTTTGGGTGAGTATCTTGGATACATTAAGAGATACATTAGTTAAGTTATTGAACTTACGTCCACTTAGTTGGGGTAAATTCTAGATAATGATGGTTGAACTTATCAATGAATCGGGTTTGATCTGCAGCATACTTAAAGAGGAAGTAACCATAGGTGTACAAAATATTGAGGCAGATCCCATCATTATATTTTAATCAACTTCCTCAATAAAAAAAAAAACATTCCATGTCAGTTGACCATGTTAAACATTCCAGGAATTTGCTTAGCAATTTCTTTTTTTCCCCTTTAAGTGGTTTGCCAAAGTGTCATTTGTCTATCACTAGTTGTTGTAATTCCATGAAAATCTTCAAATGTCTATCACAATTAATATTTCCATGTATTCTATTTCCACAGGTCGTTTAAGCTTGTCCATCACGGAATTGCCTGATAATGGCATTTTGCCAACAGACAGAGCTGCTTTTGCAACTGGAGGCCCAGTCAGCGACGATTGTGTTGGGACCATTGCTGATGTCACATCAAAACTGAATGGCACGTTAGAAGACCAACCTTTAGAGATCAGACGGGTCATCATGAAAAGTGACCAACTTAAAGGTATGGCAACTAAGGTTGTGCCGTGTACACCTTTAAGAGATGATGGGACATATTCAAGGCAGTTTGTTTCACCTGGTGGTGTCTGACCCCGGTGCATCAGTCATGCAAAGGGCCAAACTCTAGGAAAATGCGTAGTGTATCTTAACTTCGACTATCTCTAACAGGCTACGGCACCATGAAATCATATTTTCAGAGAGTTTTAACTTGGAAGAACTAGCAATTGACTTTCCAATGAGACCAACCATGCTGGAATTGGTGCAGTAGTTTTTTATATGAAAATTTTTAAATATTTAGGTGCATTTGAAAGTTATGGTTTTTGTGATTTTCGTATTTTTTTTTTTTTGTATGTTTTTGTTAATTAGAAATGTGGAACTTTTTTTCCACAAACTTGGGCTCAAAAGAAAGCTAACATTCTACAGTATAACCGTTACAAAAAAAGCCACGCCTTCCTGCAGACAAAATTCCAAAGTCACTTGAAGACAAACTAAAGCACCACGTCTCATCATGGGAATGTCTAACTTCGGAACCCCCATCGTTCTTTCAGTTATCGAAAATAGCTACGCACCACTATTTTCATCATTACCGGCCCCCACTCTAAAGCCACTGGGGGCCGGTAATGACTTTTCCTGAAAAGAAGGAAAGCCCCATTCATCTCTCTCCAACTGGAATCTTTCCTGGCGCAACACAAAGGGAAGATTCACCACCCAAAAGCAAGCACTTTTCATCTTCACAGGTAGAGTCTTGAACCACAAACTTGAAAGACGCAGGATTTTCGTTCCCAGTTTCAATGAGACTTTGCCACAGGCCTTCAACTGTTAAAATGATGAAACAAGTGGATGAAGTGGTATGAATGGTGTAACTCACAGAACTAAGACCCTTGTGATCCTCCCGTCATCTGTGTAGAGGATCCTTTTAACAAAGGTCTCTCTGCAACTGCAATCAAATCTCACAGGTTTGCCTTTAATTCTATCCTTTCCTGCATCGGTGACAATTCGACCATCGACAACAAAATCACTCCTAGACTCAGGTTAGCTTTTGAAGACGCTCACCCCAACACTTGGAGACTTTTTCCATGTTGTTATGCTCCCCGTCTGCTAATGAGTCTCTCGCTTTCACCTAACGAACGTCTTCACTCGACATCAATCTTACGTTTAAGGCTAAAGACTGTTCCTTCTTGCACCCACCTCTGCTGCAAGTCAGAGTGAACCGGCCGCCTTCTCCAGAGAAGATAGAGATAGCCATATGCTTTTTTCGAAAAGATGTGGCTCTGTGGTGGTTCTCACCTTTCCAGCTTAATTCGGGAACCAGACCAGATGTTAACCCCAAACCACTTACCATCAAGGCGTTAGGTCTGATCGTAAATCCCGATGATGAAGTGCCTTGTCCGATTCGAGCATTCCATTTCTATCCCGCATGAACATCGGTTCCGTCAATGGAAATCCCTTTTTAGAAAGAACCGTTTCCTCTGCGTGGTGTTTGCTTCAGTGTCCGGATAATGTCTCCGGCGAAGTTCTCCCACTCGCAGTAACACCTTTTAATTTGGAAAAGTGGATGTGACGTAATCAAGCGTCCACACTAGGCCCACACTCTGGGTTTCAAACTACAAAAGACGTGGGCGTAATCCTACTAAATTGAACAAAGCATTTTGCGGCCACCTACGTCCCTTTACGACGTCTTTAGCCTGAGTAACACAGGGATGCAGAGGAAAAACAGGCCGCCACTTTGGGTGGGCTGGTCATATCAAAACTATCATTGTGTCACTTTACTCACCTAATGAAGACCTTTCAAAGAAGGTATTTACTCTATCCCCCCCCCCCTTCAGTGGAGAAGAGGGGGGGGCCCCCAGACCCCCCCCCCCCCAAGGGGGGCAGGCGTAATGCCGGTTGTACAAAAATGGTAGATCTTTTAATCAAACTGACATTGCCAGGGTTTCATTATCGTCTTTCAACCCCTTTAAAAGTTGTGAGGCTGTTCTGGGACTTGTGGGACCAGGGACACCCTGCATTTTCGAGAGGCACTAGAAACTAATTTTGCTTGCCGGAAAAATTGGGATTTTTACTATCCTTAAATACTTACCTTCAGTAGAACCCTCCCGCCTCCCCGCATTGCTGAACACATCGGTTCTATATCAATACGAGAAATCAAATCAATGATGGCGGCTCTCTACATAACACAAAGGTGTAGAGCAGCATGCCTGTTGGGAATTAGATGCCAGTAGCTTAGAAAGGGACAAATAAATGTTTATTTGATCTGGGCATAAAGTAGCAATTTTAGCATAAATTACTGAAGGTAAGTATTTTAGGATAGTAAAAACTAATTTTAAACAGTGTTACAATTTTCTTATTTTGCCGGTCATTAGTTTATTTGCGTTGTATGTGTGTTTTGCATACTAGGTACTTGATTTCGGAATACTTAAGAAAGAAATGAAGAGTATGTTTATGTGACATAAATTCATTGACTAAACATTGGGAATGGTATTTTTTAGTTTCAGATGGCCTAAGTGATGCTACGACAGAACTAGGGGAAAATCGTGAGCCCGAAGCGCACATCCAACATCGGGATGTCACAAAGTTTATTCACATCGACGAACGTAAGATGAAATATGATGAACGAGACTTGATGTGTGCTGTGCGACTCAGTACTGGAAGTCTGACTAGCTCTGTGAGCAGCAGTAGTAGTGGAAGTGCTGGTGCTGAGGCAGCACTCAAGAGTAAGTAGTTTTTCAAATAAATCTTGTAATGATGCACCGCTGATTCCGATGTCCAATTCCAATGTTGAAAAAACATCGGCCGATATCCGATTCCGATATCTCGTATTTTGTGTCAGAAATTAATTTTGTGTCGGAGCATCGGCATTGATTTTAGACAGCAGATGTTAAAACATCGGATATGCATAATTTTATTAAATAATTTTGTGGATATATCACAGAATTATTTAATAAAATTATGGATATCCGATGTTTTAACATCTGCTGCCTAAAACCAATGCCGATGCGCTGATGACCGACGTAGCCAAAAAAGGCCAATTTCCGATGTCCGATGCCAACATCGGTGGAGCTCTAAAGTCTTGTGTAACCAGTTTACTGAACTACTGTACTAGCCTGATTGTAAGGCGTCTTGAATATAAGGTGAATTGCCGTTCTGGGCTCACAAACTCAACAAAAATAAACTGGCACGATTATAGGTCGGACAACTTTTATCCAAGATTCTTCCAGTGCCTCTAGTTACTTGGTACCACAGCATAGTTGAGACTAGTATTGGGCGGTATACCGGTTCTCACGGTGTACCAAAAATAAAGCGGTACCAAATACCGTGCATTGTTAAAATACTGGTATTGTTTTAATACGGAAAAAAAGTGTTAAAATTGTAGTGTTTTGTTGTAGGGCTCAAAACAGTGAAACCATCAGTTAAAGGTCAATAATGGTAAAATTGGAGTTCTAAACAAGGTACAAATGTGGAGCCAAATTTGTATACTTTGATGCTACAACCAGCTTTATCTTTGCATTTCTACTTGGGTAGCATGTTAAGTACAAATTTTAGGGAAGATTTTTTTTTTTATTAAACATGCATTAGCTTAAATCAGGGGAGGTGGGGGGGGGGGATGTTCCATTAAAACTATCTACAAAACACATTTTTCATAAAATTTTCTATTATTTAAAAATCTGGGGTTGGCACCATAACACTAAAATACCAAATACCGCCTCATTCATAAGTACCGGAGAAAACAAGAGTACCAGGGTACTAAGCTTGGTGCCGGGACCGGTTGAAAAATGTCTGGCACTGCCCAACACTAGTTGAGACAACGCTGATTCAGAATCATATTTTTCGTTGTGTAGGGTTTTTTTTTAATTGTGGACCCATCGCAATTTTAATGTCCAGTTTTGGTTATATTTGTTGGTTTTTGCCAAATAATTCAAAAACTCATTGCTACTGTCTTCTCATTAACACCAATGGATAGCTCTCGAAAAAATATTCCAATGGTGTATTTAAACTTCAAAATCTGTCAAAATTTGACAGAGTTGTGGACTTGGACACCAATATAAGACGGACATGCAGTTTTGACGGAATAAATTTGAATAAAAAGTACCATCTTGTATTTGGGCCAGTACGGTATTTGTTGCGATGCGAGATCTTCATTGATTTTACGATGTTTTGGAATTCATATGTCGTCATCTACTTTAAACTCATTTTGCTGTAAGGGTGGTTGCAGTATGGAACTTGCTTCCGGAGGAAACTGTTTCGCCGTCAACTATGGGGAAGTTCTATAGCATCTTCTAAAGAAATCCGATTACTGCTTGCATTTAGTAGGATGTACAAGTTGTTGGAATGGATAGTTCAATAGGGTTTATAATGTAATTTTTGGCTTTCCGTCACGATCCCTATCACATTATAAACTTCAAAGACCTTTTCTAACAAATGAATCTTACTGGATGGTTCGACTTAACACTGAATAACGCAAATCAACACTTTTAGTGGCTACAAGTTCATAACTCATCTTCTTTATTGATGGGCAGAATTTTCAAACATCGACATTTTGTTATTGGTTACTGAACTAAACATTTAGGCCTGACTGCGGTTAAAATTGCCTTGTCATCCATTCTCAAGTTGCTTCAATAAGCATATTTGCCATTAAAACTACTTGATTCAACATCCAGTAAAATGACAGTGACTGCTTCCAACTTTTCCTCTCCAAGTTGTATCATAGTAAATTGGAAATTGTATAAACTAAATAATAATAATATAAAATACACAGCCAGAAGCAAGCTTAAAAGGCTGGAAAAAAGAAACTGCGATCAGTCAAAGCGTTCTTTCCCCAAGAATTACAGCTGAGAGCCTCGACAACGTGACACGGGAGGTTGTGCCAGGCACTTACAGTGCGGTAGGAGAAAAAGTACTTCCGTACGTCAAGTCTCGCGTACTGCTTTTGAAGTGTGTATCTGTGACTTCTGGTTCCAACAGGTGAGGTAGCACAAAATAAATCACCAACATCGGCACCTTCAAGGCCACGCACAATCTTGAAAACCTGTAGCAAATCTCCCATGTTTCTGCACTCAACAAGAGTAGTGAGATTAAGTATCTTAAGTCTCTCTACGTAGGTAAGAGTATGCAGCGACGGCAAAAGGCGAGTTGCAAAAGTACTGAACAGTTAAATGCTGTAGAGGGTTATGTTGATAAACCCGAGCTAACACATGATACTTTTGCCGTGCTTTCTAATTTGCAGTTTTATAAGAAAGTAACATAACAAGGTTTACCGTACAGATAACTTTTTGAAAGTTTTATTTTGTTCATGCAGGTGACATAACATCATCTCAAGAAACAACTATTACATCCATTATGTCTGGTACCATTCCAAAGTCGATAAGCTTTGACAAAACTGCAGAGAAAGGAGACAGGGTAAGTGGGTAAAAAAAAAAAGAGAGATATTGTTATACAGTAAATTAATAAGCACAAAATGGGAGTTACCTAACTGTGGCAATGTTCCTGTAGGAGTCTTTTATTGGTGACGATCCCAAACACAAGAAAGGCCTTTTCAAGAACTTCAGAATGCCCTTTAAGGGTAAGTAAGTCATTACGAAGCTGTTGGTTACTAAGAGTCTTTTGTGTTGAGTCTATTGATGTGGCGTAGCCTGTGAAGACTTTCACATAGGTGCTATTTTAATTGAGGATAAGGTGGTTTAAAAATTGTGGTTTTTAAACCCCTTCCCCACTAACTACAAAACCAGTAGCAAACAATAAGGAGAAACGTCTATTTATGTCATCATGAAACAATTTTCCTGTTGTGTCCCACCTGATTATCCCCAGAAAGGACAACAACAGAAGACAAGGGCCCCCCCCCTCTCTTTCATAAGTCACTCCTGTAGGAGTGGAAATTGATGCACTGACATGAAGAAGTAGAACAAAAATAGTGTCAACGTGAATTGCCTCCCCCACGAACCCACCCTTGGCACCACTTACCAACCCCCTCTCCCCAATGCAATCTGAAAGGTGATGTGCATTGCATTCCCCGTCTGGAATGCAGTTCGGTCTATGTAGAAGAAACCTGAAGAGGGCTGCAGGTATGCCTCCAAGAACATGTGGTAGCCCCCAGGTATAAAGATGGAAAGTATGGAGTGGCTCTACACCGCTTGAACTCCAAACACACAATTGCTAGGAGAAAATGTCAGTACTCATCCGTTCCAATTCATTGAGCGAACCCCACCTATGAGCTTTAGGGTCTCTTGCTATTACAGTGAAGTGAGTTTCAGCAGCTTTTGTCCAACTGATGAACATTACAAATCCTGCCTATAGCAGTATCGATCAGCGTGTACACCCGGTCTTGGCTTTCTTGATAAAAAAAAAAAAAAAAGTGGCGTACCTTGCTCCCTCCTGACATAGAGATCAGTAGCGACAGCTTGTGCTGAGTGCATTTTTCAAAAAAGTGACAACGATTGACACGCAGTATGAAATTTCCACCCGACTTCTTGTGGTCAGTGGAGTAATTTTTCTTGAGATGTCCGATAATAGCCACAGTAGAAGTCGGCTTCCGGTTTTTGAGTGGAAGTTAATAAAATGCCAAATGAAAATTGTGAAGCAAGATGTTGCTGCCTAAAATTTAGCCCGGATTCGGCGACTTTTCCGCTAAATCAACTGACTAAAAATTGTGGAGATGCTGTTATGCTTTGTAACGTGTGTTCAATGTAGAAGCCAAACTTGAAGTAGTTAAACCTTATTTAATGCGGAATAATCATGACAAGATTTGGATTACATTATTACGTTCTTTCTCAACACAAGAATCAACGGGAATTGAACACCGGGCTCAGACGCCCTTGACTTTTATATGCTCCGGTCGGATCCAGAGCTCCACCGGACAACCAATCAGCTCGTGAGTTCGTTAACCAATCCAGTTCATGGTTACAAAGTGTTCACCAATCGTGGCCAACAATACTTGGCCACGTTCTCCTGCACGTCCGCTCGTGGTTTTGGTGCAAAACCTGAAAGTCCTTGCCGTTGCTCAAGTGATTTTGGCGCCAACAAGAGTCAACCATAACACAACAGCACACAGGTAGGTACGAGGGTGAGCCAATGTCCGTTACAGCTTCTCTAGGATTGTTTGTGTAAACGTAATTAACAAATGGTGGAGATTGTCATTACACAAAGCATACCCATTAAAAGGGGATTGCCCCCAAATGACAAGCTGCAGCATATGTAGCCATTCACCGCTATCTAGTCCTGTCTAGCCATAACTTTCAACAAGTGAAAGAACAAACAAATGATTTTTTTTTAATGGAACAAACAAGCCACACGCCTCCTTAAACCAGATTAGCTGCAGACAAATTTTGTCCGACAATTGGTGTCACAGACAGTTGCAGAAAATTCTGCCTCTGGGTTTATAAACAAGGACAGGGTTTTTACACGCTTTCATAATAATAATAAGAAATTACTAATTAATTACAGCCTTAACTCTGGAAGTTTGTGTTTTATTTGTTAGCATGGAATTTAAACTATTCTGTGAAAAATATCATCTGTATTGAAATTCTGTGCAGTTCTGTTGGGTGGTGGTTTTGCAGTAAATTGTGAATTGCAGCAAATTTAAAGAGAGTGACTCGTATAATAGTAAAAAGTGCTCGTAAATTGTGAATTGCAGTGCATTTTAAAGAAGTTACCTGCTTAAAGCGCTCGTTTAGGTTTACAAATAATATAAAAAAAAGGCCACCACAGTAAGTTTTGTTGTTTTAGGGCGTAACCGCAAGTCAGCACGAAATCATGAAGAACTAGGTATTCCCAGTCTTACTCTTGATCGAGGTAAGTAAAAAGCTAATAACTGAAAAGGATAAAGTTAGAGTTGATGGGGGAAGCTGATGCTTTTTTGTTTTGTGTTGGCAACGCACTCAGCTGGTGGTGGAGAGGTATTTGGCGATGATGGCCCTCTCCCCATTCCGTACAGGGACTTGCGCCGCACTATGTCCGAGGAACCCAAGGCAGGCAGCTCAGGTATGGCCATGCAGCATGGCCGCAATTCTAGCTCTACTGCTATTCTTTCTATCGCTTTATATATTAACTAAAAAGTTCCGTGCGATGCTTTTCTCCTGTCATATTAATTGCTTTTTAATTTAATTGCCCTGCTTCTAAACTGATCTAGATAATGCTAGTTTTGCAAATCTGTGGATAAAGTTTGCTTGCAGGTAACACTAGATTGTACCTGAGCAATCAAGATCCGGTCTGGTTCTGTTGTTCGTAGTGCCCGTTTCATGTTCACAGTATACTTGGTCCAATTCCGGTTAACCGTTTCAGTGGATATTTGAAATAGCTCGGGCAAAACAAAATGGCAATCTAAGTGTTAGTGATTAAAAACTCGAGATTGCATATAATGCACCTTGCACCTATTATCCATCGATGACCTGTCACCAACTTATTTGTCCCTCTCTTAAGAGGCTGGCCATATCCAGTGTTAAAGCACATATAAATAAAACAGTTGTTAGCGGCATTGCACACTCGAGTTAAAAGGTGCAATATTTAGTACACTGTTAACTATAATAAATAAGCTAGTTGGTAGCAAGAGGATTCCGCAGATTCGTTTAATGATAGAGTGGTCCCCTAGTAGGTAGCAAGAGGATTCCGCAGATTCGTTTAATGATAGAGTGGTCCCCTAGTAGTAGCTGTTGCACTAATGCGTTCCCGAAGTAGCCTCCTAAATAGTTCTAAATGCAGTATATTTTCTCCGAAATGAGGCATGTCAAGTTTTTGTTAGACTACTGTAATGAGTAAACAAAATGCTTTACATAAAAGCGCGAAAAACATCGGTGAAACGCATAAAGGCTTTGTCATGTTTGTGTTATTGCTTTTGTGGAGTGCATGCTTATTGTATTGGGTTCCTTAGCTATGTCACATGTTGTGTTGTATGTCTCTAAATTTGTTCACTTTTAAGTCCTGGGTGTTTGGACTTAATGGTTTGAGTTTGACTTGATGGTTTGAGTTTGATCTAACTTTTACAGCTTTCAGTTTATGGTAAAACACTGACTTTCAGCACAAAACAAAAGGGTGAATAATAAATATTGTGATAGCTAGAATCAGCATCATACTTTTCATCCTCAAATAACATATGAAAAATGAAGAGTACTTTCAAAGGTCAAATTCCTCCTTTACCCTGGTAACACCGTGAATCTAACAAGCTTAACACACTTTTCAAACTTGTGTGCATTCATTTCTGAGTACCTTTCACTTAACAAGATTCCTGCAATATCTCCCATAACATATTATTAAGTTTGTTGTTATTAATACCGTAATCATTTTCATTTGTTAATTTTTCACATGATTGCATTTTTCAGAAATTGGTGACGAAATTTTGGCCAAATATCGTAAAAAGCCTGTATCCATGATTGAAGGTGATGGTTTGTTGGGTGGCAGTGATGTCATGTCCCACGGGCCATTAGTTGAAAAGGACAAAGACGTGGCAGCTGCGGGGAGTGAAGATGATCGCCAGGTTATAGATCCCAGCAACCCTGAGGGTTCATTTGCTTTTGCCGATGCTAAGCGCAAATTACGACTAGTGTTGAGCTCTGCTGATGTAGCAACTTTACCGTGGGGCGCGTCTGGTCTTCCATCGCTTCGCAGTGATGGGGACAAACAGCGTAACAACGAGTTAGTGGCATTTCTCAAGATGCAATTGGCTGAGGCCATCAACCTGCAGGACAGGTCGCTGGTTGCTCAACTCCTGGAGACATTACGTTGTGTTCGACTTTTTGATAAAGAAGGGTAAACTTGTTGCTCTCCATTCTGTTCTGAACTTTATTGGCTCCACATTGTTATAGAGAGTAATTTGTTTTGCTGTTTATCCTCTAGATCCAAAAAATTATTTAGGTCTTTAAAAGACGACTACAAGAAACGTTCCCCATACATTGCCTATCTTGTGCGCTCTCGCCAGGGGTTGCTTACTACTTTATCCCATTTAGAACGAGTGCTTAATAGAATTGAGCGGTAAGTTGCACTAATTTTGAATTGTACAACTATATTTTTAGTGGTGTTTTTTTTGGGACCTGGGTAAGTGTACATGCGTTAGCGTTTAAACATATCTTCTTTGAATTCTTCGTTGAATTCATCTTAAAAAACACAGAGAAATAATTTTCTTATGGTAAAGGTAAATATATTCCTCCTTGAATGAAGTTTCACCAGCCTATTTAGCTAACATTTTCAAATTCATAATATCCGTTAGTTGATTCTCTTCATTGCTGTCGGTGGCGCCTTCTGTTGGTGGAGTGAGGTGTTGAGTGCAGTAGCTTGCAGAGTTTTTAAATTTCTCAATGATTACCACCCCAAAATCAATTTTACCATTGAATGTTTGGACCCAAGTGGCAGCCTGCTCTTTCCCAACGTACTGATGCAATGGGAACCAACCAACTGTAGATTCAGCCATTGCTTACGCAGACCACCCGTACTCTGCCACGTACCTTCTTCCACTCAATTTCCAAAACGTCAGTATCATTAACTAAAAAAAAAAGGTTCCAGCACCACACATCCAGAGAAGTTCCAGAGTGTTCTTTAAAGGCAATACGAGAAATATTCCTTGTAAATAGATACTCAGAAAAGGTCATTAAGAAATTATGAAAGACTCGATGAAAAACCAAAAAAGAGAATTCATGAATGACGAAAACAACCACAGCGCTCTTTGTTCTTAGAAACATTTCATTCCAAAAACTTTTTTAAGCCTGCCTCCCACAGTCCCTTCAACCTTACCAGAAAAAAAAAGAAAGGTGCCACTTTCAATTAGGTGCGTTGTTTACGAAATAAACTTAAAACCAGTCGTGCAGCAAGTGTTGCATTGGGCACAATGAAAAAAAATACTGCAGGAAAGGCTAGAGCAACACCAGTGTGCTGTCAAAACCAATAACATGATATATGCACTGGCTGTTCGCAGAACTGACACATGTCATCTCCCAGATTGGAACCAACCGACAATAATTTATCATTGAAAAAACAAGAAGATCAGACTAGCGCTTGAAGCGTTTGCCATGTACATAGATGTGTCCAGGACATCTTCTGAACATAACGAGGGCAACCTGTTCAAACATAAGACATGTCTTGGTGCCAAATAAGGGTGCCACTGACGAGAGAGCAATCAACGGACATTATGAATTTGACAATACTGGTAAGAAATTGTACGATTGATTACAGTTCGTGTCCAGGCTGAACATTATTTACAAAGAGTTGCTACTTGCCCTAATATGAATGCACGCACTACTCAGTCTCTGCTACAGGAAGAAGTTGAGAACAATGGACGTAGCCAAGTATTGTGTTAGCTTAACTGGGCTTGGGTTCATAGGAATTGTTAATGTTAGCGTTGTAATAACAACTTTGTGGACAACAGCTCTCTAACCAGTCATCCTGTGTCCACGTATTAAGACATCAGACTGGGACTGATGATAGGTCAGAAGTTGTAGCATGTTTGCCCAGACCTTCGATAGTCTTATCCAGCTGCACATCCGATAAGGTAAATACTACGTTGGCTAAATATTTTGATCAAGACTTACACCCCACATTAAATGTTAGCTAAATAGGCTATTGACATGCCAATTAAGTTAGACTATACTTACCTTTACTTCAAGATAATTATTTCTCTGTGCTTTTTATGATATTTTGTTATTGGAAAGTGACAATACTCTCAGTTCACTAACGCAGCACTAAAAGTAAGAGCTAACTTTATCTTAAAATTCTGCTTTTTTTTAACGGCTTTAGTATGGTAGATCTTTTCTAGTTATCCACTGGTGCTAAAGATATTTCAGTAGCGCAAATAGTTTTAAAATCGTTAGCGAATTTGAACTTTGTAAATTTCGTTTCTGGTGTGTAACAGTGTTCTACTCTTAATAGGGACAAAGTGGTTTGCAACAAATTCATGATATCAGTTTGTGTACGTCTATTTTTGGAGAAGAGAGAACGAGCCGTGCAGCGTTTTGTTGACGACTTTCAGCGTCTTACAGTGTCAGACGAAAAGGTAAGCATAGTGAGCCTAGTGTATCTTGGCCAGTTTAATAGCATCAGTGCCAAACTGACACATGTAATTCATCCAGTATCACATACATTTAGTGGACACATGTATCCATTCTGTGCCTTATCAAGACCCATTGGGCCCAGGATCTGCTGAACTAGGGGGACCCCCTTTTTTTGAAGATGAATTTTTTTTTCAGTAATTCATTCACGTTTGCCTATCAAAAAATGACCTAACTACCAAGGCCTAACAAGTGTAAGATTTTTTTATGAGTGCAATTTACTATGCTTATAAAAATACCCCATGTTGTTGCTATTTTAACACTACTTTTGGAGTTTTCACTTACCATACGTTAAGTAACATTACAATCATTGTATTATAGGGTGGTGAGGCTGTTGTTTAATGCAATTTTGCTGCTACTGCTTGTCATACTCGTCCATGTACGGCTTTGCAGACAGCTTCACTTTGTTGGTTCAAGATGAAGTGCCAGGTCCGTAGGCATAATGGAAGGAGGGGGAGGGATCTTGCTGGGGCCCCCAAATATTTCTAATATTTTGCAATTGCCCCCCCCCCCCGTTTTTTTTTGCGAAATGCCCATTTTCGTCGTGTTTGTGCCGACATTGCTGGTGTGGCGATGCCTGAAACAATACTGAATTACCCAATAGGCATTGTACGGGTCCTGCGCCGTTTAGGGACCCCATGAAGACAGATCAAATTAATACTGATTTGATCTTAAAAGTAAATTAATGAAAAGTGTGAAAGTATAAATAAATAAATTAAATAAATATATAAGTATAAATAAGAATCCAACCACGGCGAAAATCCATAAGGACAAAAAAAAACTGTGGAAGCCACAAACTAACCCGTGGTTTTGAACAGGGAATGGCGACATTTAAAGACACTGAGGGAGGGCGCACATGTAACATCATCAGGTAGAGCATTTCACGCTCTGACCACCCTGACACCAAAGCAAAACCTCTGAACATCCACCCGACATCACCGAAGAAACTAAGTACGAGGTCCAGCAAACCTATTCACCCGAAGAGTCAGGAGCTTCCTTCAATCGATGTCAACGAGTCTTCTCAGGAGCTTGAAGACACAAATCAGATTGAGATTTTGCCTTCGATCAGCAAGGGTTTCCAAGCGAGCCCAGCCGATCCTCATATTCAGAATGCCGTAAATTCCAAAACATCCTCGTAAATATTCTATGCACCGCCTCAACATTCCTAATGTCCGCCAACAGATGTGGGGACCAGACAGGAGAACAATATTCCAACAGATGTCTGACTAATGCTTTATAAGCTGGCACTAACACATTCGGCGACCGCGTAGAAAGTGTCCGCCGTAAAAGACCAAGGGCCCAGTTAGCCTTGGTCGCAACAGCAGCACACTGGTTAGCACGCTTTCCATTCGCAGCGACGACCGCCCCAAATCCTTTTCAAACTCAACCACATTAAGGGACACTCCACCAATATCTAAAACGTGTCTGAAGCCAGGAAAGGTCCTAGAACTTGTAAAAATTCATGTCTTCGTCCAGGACCCCACTTGGGGAGCTCAAAGCTCTCTACAGACACCCTAACCGTTGTGGGGGCCTCCACAGGGAAATGGTAAAATGAGCCAAAAAAATGTGTTCATATGAAAGTATGAAAGGTGGGAGGGCCCTAATTTATACTTGGCCCAGGGCCTCGAAACCCTGTAATCCGGCTCTGTGGCTAATAAAGCTATTCATGAATATATGTGTACAGAATGCTACAAAAATGCCTAACGTGGGATTTTCTTGTCTTTTAGTTGAAGGTTGTATTTCTTGGGGTAGTTTACATCCCAGTTTTAATCCCTAAATACCTCCCCAATTAAATTGTTGCATTATTGTCTGCATTAAAACGAAAATTCCTGACAGAACTTAAAATCCTTGCTTCCACCATACCAATGTACCCAATGCTAGCCAGATCCAAGCACCTCAACTGCCACACTTGTGCAGATCGGCGGCTATCTTTGTCAGGGCACGACCAATTGGACATGTTTTTCGTGCCGTCCCCGTGTTGACGTTTCTTCCTGATGTGATTTTGCACGGTTTCCGTGCGGCGTACACCTAGTTTGCGTTTATTATGCATCTGTGTTTAGTGATTGTGCCTTATTTGGGCTTTTATTTTATAAGAGTTTTGTGGTGGTCTTATGGCCTCTTCTGGTATCACTCTTTCCAAATCGCCAGAATGGCCTATTCGTTCTAGCACTGCGAATCAGTCCTACATACACTCTGCTGGTCTTATGGATCGTGCGGCCCTACGAAATTTATCAATTGATCTCACCTGACCATTGGGCTATCATTTTACCTAAAAGGGATGAATCTCGACTTGAGATAAAGCAGATCCAGGCCAAGCACTTGTCTTTTTTTGGGCAATAAACTTATCTTATCTTATGTCTGCGACCGACTCCCTGTTCCACCCCGGGAAGGAAGAATAAAAACACGGCCAAGCGAATAGCCACGAAAAGTCCATAGACCTCAAAAAAGAAACTTTAGTGACCAAAGCTATTGTTAAGCCATCCCTGTTCATTTCGGATGTGATTAAACGGGACATGTCTTTTTCTGTGGGGCTCGATAAATTACGAGCCGATGTCTTGCGATGAAATCTTGCGACGCCGTGGCGTATTTCTTGTCCTGATCCTGCATCTACCATTACCTCGTCGTCCGTCTACGTGGATGAATCAAAGCAAGAACCTGCTTTCTCTTTGTCGACGCTTCGGTCTTTGCTTTCAGATCACTCCAAAATTCATTTTAAGTACTGCCAAAAACAGTTAGCTTCTACCTCCATTCATCATAGCGGCTGGCCCACGGACCTGGAATAGCCGCCGTTGCTGGAAAAAATTCTGCTCGGCCCTTCCTTTCCCAAGAATACCATTTCACCCGCCTTGGAAAGAATGTTCTCCACCTGAAATGACTATCACCATTTAACAAAATTGGCTGAAATTTTGCAGACTTGTGCTTAATTCCTTGCATTCTGATTCTTCTATTCCCATCCTACTTTCCCATACAAGAAAAGTAAAAAGAAATCACAGAAAAAGAATAAGAAACCCCACCATTCGCCATGGGCAAGACTCGTCAGCAAGACCACGGACGGTCTCTCATCTTCCCTTCACGTACCCTTGTCACTTGCCTGCTTTGCTTATGACTGTAAATAAGCCCCGTTCGCTTTTGGCAGACCTCTCTTCGCTTGATTCGCCCCCTTCACTCAAACTCTGTATCTACGCCCACCTGTTCGGAGTATTTATTCTACCACCTGCAATTGGAAATCGCTCTCCTGAACCCAAACCAAGAGGATTTCCCGACACCAAGTGGTTCAAGGTCCTTCCAGTTCTACTCGGACTCTTCCAAATCGTTCTTCCTTTTGCCCAGCAGAGTCCCTTTGCCCCGCCTTCTACTGAAGCAGCTTATCTGTGGCCTTTCGATCTGTGCCTCTCCGCCAAGGACCCACCACCGTTATACTCGCTCTCCATTC
This sequence comes from Lithobius niger, assembly GCA_023313725.1. Lineage (NCBI taxonomy): Eukaryota > Metazoa > Arthropoda > Chilopoda > Lithobiomorpha > Lithobiidae > Lithobius > Lithobius niger. The sequence continues at coordinate 19,404 of JAHWFP010069929.1, read as the reverse complement.
CCAGTTGGCACTCAATGCTTGACCCCGCCTGGCAGCCTGTACCCGGACTCCTTTTGCTAAGCTGAGGCTGTTCGTTCCCTTCGCCGATCTGACTCCGTTCACTCCCTTCACTGGACCCTGCCCGTTTGCTAGCTATCTTCCCAAAGAACAAGTGCTATATGGAACCTTAAGAGCTCAACAAGCAGCTTCCAAGGAATCAGTTGAAGCCTTCAGAGATTCCATAGACCGATCCAAGGATGATAGAACCCAGCCTTTGGATTTTGAAAAATCGGTCTCTTTTTAGGATGCCACCACGATTCCTGACGCAGGCGATAGAGGCTTCGATTAACTTTCCCATGGAAATCGTTGAGCCATTGATCTTTGAAATCGTTTCTAGAGATTTTTGTTTCACCTGAATCTTTCTCAAACACTACCAAGAATCGTGGACTTTAAAACGGACACCTGTTTTGCCAACTGTGCCAAGCAAGTCCCGGAAAAGAATGGCCTCCTACAACCTTCTCTCGTAGTTAGATGGTGGTTCCTTCAACATGGGCATCTCTCAGAGGAAAAGGAGATCCTTTGGAATTAGACAGACTCTTCGGCCCTTCCTGTAAAGGTTCTGACACCATTTTCTTCAACGTGAGAGGCAAAGCATCCCTACCTGCTCAAATTCGAAACCTTCGACCTGGCCAACTTTGTCCCCGAACCTGCGCCATAAGAATTTAGCATCACGTTAAATAAAGATTTCTAAGCCAATGCTCATTTCTTATCGTTACTTTGAGACTTTGGCTTTGGAGACACAACGCATGCATGAGCATTACACCGGCGTCCCATGCCTACTAAGTCTTGAGAAATACTGCTGCCGTTTCCTGCTTAGAAACCACCATGAATCCTTCCTGTGCTCGTGAGGCAGTATCGGGAAGCATAAAGTCTTACTGGTACTTAAGCGAAAAGGAGCTGAATGTTCGGCAAAAGCCATGGTAGACTAGAGAGGTGATCAGCAGCGTGCTTCACCTCTGGGATGGCGTTCGGGTCTTTACGTCCGGACTTCGGCGTTGAAAGACCCGTCACAAGAAAGCTGTGTCCTTGTGGGTCTCCAAACGCCTTACATCACCAGCTCCGCTTCCACATTCCGACACTACGTCACAAACAGATCCTCCTCCTGGACTTGTTCCATTCCCGGCAGCTTCTGTACTGCGCGAAGCGTTGACACGGGGCATCCATCTGTCCGCCAGAGAAGCCGAAGACCTAAACTTTTAACATAAACTTCGTTCTCACCTTTGCTGAGTAATTTGCCATGGAATATGCAGCATTACGTTCCGCCTTGATTGAACTTCCTTCCCTCAAACAGGCAGCTGAATCTGCCGATGCGTTAGGTGCCGAGAATGCTGTCCTACGAGCATCAAATGAAACCCTAGCTGACGAACTAGAAATCGTCAACCATAGGGTGTGCGAGCCGAGCCGATTTTGCAACAGAAGAATCGAGTATCGAGCCGAGTTCGAGTATTTGGTGAACACTTATTTATTTTGCAAGTATCCTTCTTATTTATTAGTGCAATAATAACAAAAAATTCTGCTAACTGGATTGTGTGGGTCAACGTGTACAACTGGTTTTCCAGTTTTTACGATATAACTTTAAAATGGTGTGAGCTAGTGGCTTTTAATTTACACCACTGGAAAGATCTCGTCGAAACGATGAATTTGGTATATTTGAACGTCAAAATCGATCAAAAATTGGCGAAGTTATCGTATTTTCACCGAATTCGAGTTTTCCGAGTATGAATACAAGCAACGAGCCTAGTTCGAGTACATGTTGCATACTCGGCTCGGCTCGAATTTTTCGAGTATCGCACATCCCTCGTCAACCAACGATATTACTCAATGAGGGTAAATTATGCTGTGCTAAGAACTCATCATTCGTTGCTCTCCCCAATTCCATCATCACCACCATGGCAGGCGTACTATTGTGCCCGTTCCCGGACACGCCGTCCTCATAACGCACCCACAACAACAGTTGTTCCTTTTCCCGGATGCCGGACCTCAGCAACGCCACAGCATTCTCCGTCCTTTCGTGAGTTACTCGAAGCCGCACCTTCACCTTTGCCATCTCCGTTACACGACCCATCATCCACTGCACGACGTTCGTCATCACCTTTGGCCGATCTACACATAATTGCTACAAAGGCCACAGAACCTGCTACTAGTTCTCCTGTCATACCCGACCAACCGGACGTGCGTTCACCAATCGTTCCTGCGTCACCATCCGCCACGACAGTGCCTCTTGCTCAAAACACCGTCGAATCTTCGGCTACTTCAGCATCCGTTCCTGAGCTTCTCATTCCACCCTGCACGACATTCGTCACGGACGTTTCTGTTGGCACTACTACGATGCACGAGATTCCGGACACAACTCCTTCCATTCCTACTGAACGTTACCCTGTCTCACTCTGGCGAATACCCAATCTCCACTCCTGTCTCGCATAACAAATTACTCTGTGTGGCAATTTGATAATGCCTCATCGTCTGTGCCAGTTTTCCACGGGATAAACCCACACACACCAACTGCTTCCGGGGACCTACCTTGCTTCCCATGTCGTGCCAAGGCTAAAGGGGTAGCCCTTGGTTTCAGGATGATCCCATCAAAAACTTCACAACAACTCACATTTCTATGTTCCCTTTGGCCAGCGAGGTGTTCCCTTCGACAGTCCTCTTCATCGTTAGAGGACGGTGGAGATTGCTCCTCGCTTCACATCCTTCATTCCTCTCTACTTACTTTCCGACCATTCCGCAAACCCATTGGACAAAAAAAAAGGACTAATAAGAGGAACGACTGTAAACAACATACGCCACACTTCAAAGGCTTCAACATGCAATTACAAAGACTGTACTTTTCACCACGTTCCGGGCCGTTCACAGCCTGAAGCCTCCTTCCCTTATTCAACTACCAGACGTTCCATTCCTGGAGTCGTGTTCATCATTATGGAAACCTCTTCAAGTCATCTTTCTTCCCACAAGGTAAGCTGTTTCGGCATGTGAATCTGTTTACTTACCTTGTACCCCTTTGATGCATGCGGTATACAACCAATATAATAACGTAGAGCAACCCGTATTTCCCAACCTCACCTCTTACAACCCAAGCAACTCGTCCGTGAGTCTCGCTATCTTTCCGACATAATCAGAACGGTGAAATTGGTTGGGGGAACAGGTGTGTCTTCATCAGGAATTAAAATTTCCTTGGGGCGCCGGCTCGTACAGCGGGAGACTTGAACCTAGCTCTCCACCAGGTATCAAAGTCTGCTATAAAACAGGTAATGTATTTTCGTCGGCTATAAAAAGACTAAAATTGCAGGGCCCGAACCTGCTTAATTTTAGTTTTTATTGCCTATCTGAAAATATACATTACCTAAATTCCCACCCAAGCCTCCCCTCCTTGAACTAGGTTCTGGAATGTGGAGAAATAATGCTGACAGGACGCTGTGCTGGAGCTTATATAAGCTGGCCCAAGCCCGCGCATGCGCTGTACCGTACGAGCCCGGCAGGGAATACTACACTCAAACTTTAAGGGGAATACTGCTCAAAAGGGGGGAAACTGCTATAAAACAGGAAATGTATATTTTCGGATAGGCAATAAAAACTAAAATTTTAAGCAGGTTCGGGCCCTGCAATTTTAGTCTTTTTATCCCTGTAATACCCACCCAATTAGGCACCCTGTCTCCCCTTTTTGTTGCCACTGACCGTGCGACAAAACAATAAAGATGAATACCGTTCTGCGCAAGCGTAGCACAAGGTGCCTGTATCCAGTTACCATTGGGTACTTTGGTGTGATGGAAGCAAGGATTTTAATCTCTGTCAGGAATTTTCGTCTTAATCCAGACAATAATGCAACAATTTGATTGTTCTAGAGATAAAAAGAAATTTAACATTTTCAGGCTAGGTAATCATAAATCATGTGATTTTATGCTTAAGTGGTTATTTTTTTTTTCATAATTTATGTTTGTTTCAGACTGACCTAGTGGAACAATTTTTGCTCCATCTCTATAAGGACATGGAATTCGATCCAATGTGGCAAGGTGAGTTGTTTAATTTTGATCTTAAAGCTCTTCACAATTCGAAGGGCTTTAATCGACTAACCATTTTCAGGTAAGTTGTTTGGTCATGTGTGCATAAGAAACTTCTTGAACTTTTAACTTTTAACTCAACTCTTAACTTTTAAATAGATACACACATTTATACATTGTGCTTTACATGCAGTACATGTTATCTAGTTCATAATTTTTAATGGCTAATTAATTTTTAAGTGTGGTTAATTCTTATACTTTTTTTTTCATTGTGAGAAAGTCATAACGCCCACGCTTTTTTTTATATTTTTGTCAAGGTGCCAGTGAAGATCAGACGAAGGAGGCCCAGATTGCTATTGAGCGCAACATCATGAGCCAAATGTACATCCATGCCTTATACCCCAACGGAGATGGGGATGTCATGCGTGACAAGTAAGATTAGACTATTAAATCATTTACGACTTCAAGTGGCTTATCCTCTATCACTATTGGTGCTCTTTAAGTCTCCTTCGTTTGTGTAATGAATGAATGACCCTGACATTTAGTTTTAATTGATTTAAGGCTTATCTTTGAACACATACAAAAGCTGTCGAAGGTTTTGACTCCCAACCACAAATACTTGCGAATACCAAAGGTAAGTGTTTGTTCAACTTTACCATTACTAAGTAAAATAATTTAAAAGCATCCATTTTTTTAAATGTAGGCAGATCCATCCAAAATACTTTCCGTTACTCTCGGTTTATTTTTCTGTTAAATATTTTCTTGTCCATAACTTACTTTTAAGTGCTATTTCGTGACTCTCCCGCCAGGTGGCTTCTCCTGATTGGGAGATGGAAAATGTGGAGTAAGGAAAAAACACTTGACCAACAATATTTGGACCAATTTCAAGTCCATTTGAATTTTCGGTGAATACTATAAAAGGGTTTAGAGGACTGTGAAAGTGCGCACTTTTTGAATTCTTGTTTGTGCATTTGAAATGTAATCGTTGTTTAAACATTGCTGTAGGTTTTCAATGAAGGTGAACGGCCATAAAAATCCATATTTAGTATTCACCGAAAATTCAAGAGGACTTTGTGTGTCCGAAAATTTGTGGTAAAATGTTTTTTCCTTACTTTGATGTCTTCAAAAAGCACAGTAAACACCTCTTGCTAGTTTTTGCCAAAACTGATTCGGATTTTGTGTTGGTTTTTCATATGGTGTTCGAAAAATCAAAGATTGATTTGTTTTTTTAATTTATAAATAATTATCATTTTCTACGTATAAATGACAGCAAAGCTCATAGTCACAAAAAAAGAAAATAATACGGGAAATCGGGTGCCACAGCCAGGTCAATGATGCTGCTGAAAGTGAAAGCTGGAGCGAGTTTGAAGCTAGTATACTACGGTAACAAACAAAAAATTAGAAAAATCGGGTGGGGGTGGAGGGTGGAAAAAAAACAATATCGAATCCGCGGTTTTGTGGGCATGTAAAACCGAAACTGGAACCAAAGTCAAAAAAAATTGAAACCAACACGTCCTTACTAAGCACATGTCGCGTATTATTATCCAAGTTAGTGCATCCAAGACAAAGTGTTCCAGACATAACGAGTCATGAAGTCATCTGGAAAAAAACAAGTCGTTTGGACGCTGCAAGTTGTTTACACTGTACATAGAAAGGTAGAGGTGCACCGATGTTGGCATCAGACATCTGAAATCGGCCTTTTTTGGCTACATCGGTCATCGGAGCGGTTTTAGGTAGCAGATGTTAAACCATTGGATATCCACAATTTTATTAAATCATTTTCTCACAAATGACCCTACTTCTGGGTGCTAAATTTTAGGCTACAGAAATTCTAAATTTTATTTTTGAAATCTACTTAATTATTTTTTGATTCCATGAAAAATGTAACGTTGTTTCACTTTACTTTCTTGAACATCGGACCACTAAATATCGGAATCGGTATTTTAGCACAGCGGTGCATCTTTACAGAAAGGGGGAAATCAAACACTGAGACACATAAGCATAAAGAGTCTTCAAAGTTGGAAGGTTCAGGCCTAGTTTCTAAACCTGTCAAGAAGCATAAAACAAGAACTGTTGTTCCCCCAAAATTCAGGCAATCTCAGAAATCTCAGATTATACCATTTTGGGGTTTTAGAAACTGTGCAGTTTAGGAACTGTGCAGTTCTGTAGAAACTGTGCAGTTTTGGAAAATTGTTCTGACAGAGTGCAATTAGACCAGACATGGATGCTAGATTTGTGTAGAGGATTTCTCAAAAGGCGACGTCTGGGGAGATACTCTCTGTCTCCTGGAGACCACTTTGACTAAGTCACCTGAGTCTCCGGAGGCACTTATCTCAGAATCGCTACGAGGTTAAGTGATCGTATCTACTAATCACATTATAGATGCAATACAGCACTGCCACAAGTCGCCACGTATCGCCACTAGGATTCCAGTTAGCGTCGGCACGAATCCATCTTTCTGTCCGTGTTTTCTGTGGCCGATAACCATATGGTCGGGCACCAGCCAAATTCCCATGCCAGTGTTACCGTTGTTTGCATTACGTTTCAGGTCGACACACGGATCTAGAGAAAAATGATTTTCAGAAAATATGAGTAGATTTCACTACAACGATTATACAGGGATACTATCGTCATCGGCAAATCTGGACTTTTAAATACAGTACATTGCCTTACATGGCGAGTTGTTTTCGGTACGACTGTTACCTTCCTGTATCACTTCGATGTTTCTGGAAGCTATAGGGGATGTGTCAGTAGGAAATTGTTTAAGGATCTACGCCCACCTTCACAGCTCACCCTTCGTACCACCGGGGGGGGGGGGGCCCCCCGGGCACTCATGTGCACTGGCAGTGCCACTCAGTCTGAACGAACAGCGGGAATGAGTGAGCTTATCGAGGTACGAGTTCGAGCAATGAATATATTCAACGGTTAAAACAGGAATTTGATTCTGGCTATACTCCAGCACAACACAGATACCCCAACAAAAACGAAGGCAGGAACCATCTTTCTGATGGGCGTTTGGCGGTAATTAATCGTTAGTAACGCAAACAGAGCACTGGATAGTTGTGGAAGTACTTCTGTTTATCGGTGACAGGCCATCACGTTACGGATTAACATCTCTGGCACAAAACACTGAGGGCAAAATGGCAATCCACACTTACACTCGCATTGTAGCGTTAGTTCGGATTCTCTAGCAAGAGTCTATGTTGTTGTCTTCTTCAACATCAACACACAACAGTGTAACAAGTGACCGTGTATATGCGCTATGGTACTATTTACTTTTTAGAAACCAGGACACGACCGTTGTTGGTGGCGTCCTTTTCCTATCATGATCCGCAACTCGCATTCTAGCTTCATGAACCGAGTGAGGGCCTACCAACTTATTGGTGGTTTGTGGTTGTCTGTCCTTGCTTGGACTTTGACCTTCTCTCTTTTCTTCGTTGATGGTTGGACTTTGTGATTTTTTGTAATTTTCTTACTTCTTCATCTTCATCACTTCACATGATACTGCCAAGGGCAAATTTTCTTTGTCACCACACAAGACCTGGTGCTTTTTCCACCAGAGATACCAGGGATTTTGTGAAGCTGAATAAGTGGAGCATGGAGTATGGAGCACGTTTCTTATCTAATGCATCGTAGGTCATCAAGACGCCTCTTCGACAAGCATAAAAGACGATGAAGCCTTCGGGCCTCTTCCCATGTGGGCTTAAGTTATTCAGCGTCGACGAGATGGTAGCCTGTGGATCACGCAATGACAGCATGTTTTCAGATAGTGTACAACTAATGCAAAGGGCATCATCATTTCAGAAGGAATACTTTAATTGGGGCTTAAGGGTGCCTATGAATCTAACTGACCATGAGAAGAGCTACCTATCTTTAATCTGCAGTCGGTGTTTTCTCATATGCCGTAGGGAAACTTACGCTTGTTACCTTTCCACAACTTGTTCAAACTATCAACGGTAAACTACTCGAGTTCACACCTGTATTAAAAGAGAAAGTCAAACCTATGGTAACTCCATAGTATGCCGCGTTAAGCCGTCCCCTGAGCTGGCAAGCTAATGTGGCACTTTATCGGAGAGAGCCCTTTCGGGAGAATCCTGAGAACTATTTGCCCCTTCAGCCTGTGGGACAGCAGTGCATGGGGCAGTTCAATAAATCGGCAGGGAAGGATTTAGGAGAACAGCTCTTGTTCTTCTCAGCTTAACATCGAAATGGCAGAGGAGGTCATGTTTTCGTCGGAGTCGCGGAGGACGAGGCCGCGGCTACGCCTACCCATGCTCATGAAGAGGGAAAGGAAACCTGGCACCATTCACTGGTCGGGTTTACAGACGTATTGATGAGGGGATGAGAAGCACACCTCGAGTCGATGACATCATCCGGGTTTGGTCGGAAGAAGAAAGAACTTTTCACATTAAGTGGGCACCCTTCTTGGCTGAGGAAGTTGTGTCTGTGTAGACAGACAACACCACGGCAGTGGAAAGAGAGGGGAAGGGACTCATCCAAGGACGTTTATGAAAGAGGTCGAAGTTGGCAGGTCCAGTTGTGTGCTGCCAAATTCAAGACGTTCCAGCGGACAAACTCTGCAGGTCCAGCAAGATCCCCACAACCGAATGGAAACTGGCCAGCGGTGAGTCAGGGTCTCTCATCAGGTGGGGCAAGTAGATCTCTTCGCCGCCCAATAAAAAAATAGCTGACTAACTTCATCTCTCCTTACCTGGCCAATTGAGCTTTGGGGACGGATAGCCTCAACATCTCGTGGGACGGGGTTGAAGACATATCCTTTTCCCTTTTCATCCAGGGAATGTTAAAACAGGTTCGGGAAGTACAGGGGCTCGTTCATACTCGTCACACTGTTCTGCCCAGCTACCTCTTGGTTTGTCGATTTGGTAGAGTTGAAGAAGGAGCGGATGCCCTTGCTCAGCCGTCTAGAATTGTTACCCCATCATCGGAGAGTGACACTACACCTAAACCTGGCCGCCATACACCTTCACGCATGGAAGTTGTGAATGAACGCCTAATAAGTTTAGTCTTCTGCTCACTCACCAGCGGCCAAACTTCTTCACTTCCACAGACAAAGACATTCTACAAAAGTGTCTAAGTGTGAGCCCCTACGCCAAGCATCTGTCGAACTTAACACAGAAGATGGTCTTCCAGGTGGCACTGGCTTCTGCAGCACTTCTGTAACTTATTTCTTTCCTCTCGAGTTCCGTGCCAAAAATCGGCTACCTGGTGAACCCCCGAAGTCCCTGGTCATAAGGGCCCTTGGTCCGGTTGGGGACCGCGGGGCATTGTAGAGTGTGGTGGCCGATTTTTTGTTTTTCCTTCAAGGCAACCAAGTACTTTCCAAGCAAACGGCAGGAACTCCCAAGAGAGTGGTGACTACGGAGAACTACGACTGGATAGCAGCGGCACCGAATCTTATGCCTCTGTTTCTGAAGCTGGATGCCGGTACAGGGAACCACTAATGAAGCCAGTTCCACCCGCAAGAATAGCACAGTGGATTTGCGATACTACTAAGAAGGCGTCAAGTGCATCCCACACCATGCAGATCTTCCTTTAAAGACGAGGTCTCATGAGCTAAGATCTCTTTTCACTTCCTGGGCTTTTCACACAGGGGTACCTTTGGACAAAATTTCCAACGCGTGCATCTGGCAACACAAAAACACTTTAGTAAGTCACAATTTAAGAGACAGTAGTGCGGAAAGTTTTTCGCAAAGTGCTGGCAAACATGTAATGGCTGGAATTAATGTGATGGCCATAATTGGACTGTTGGCAGTTGAATGAAGCATTAAACTGGGTGGGTACCTCAGTTGTTCCATGTTTGTAAGTTTTGTCTAGGGAAATCGTTATGCTATTGCTCGGGTTCAGATCGACGCACCTTCAGTTGGACAATTCAGACTAGAGTAGAGGGCAGTATTTTTTGATAGAAGCAAAAACACAATTTAAATATAAAAATAGTTTTTACTTATCCAAAAATACTTAGCTTTATGCCAACCCACCCACCTGTGTCGCTCTCGTTGAACCCGTAGGTTTCAAAACGAAAGTGAGGTAGTGTGGCTATGCATGTGAGGTAGTGTGGAAGTTGGCAAGCAGATGCCAGTCACCTGGTGGAAAGAGCCACGAAATAGCACTTAAAAGTTAAGTTAGGGAGAAGAGTATTATTTAAAAGGAAAATAAACCAGAGTGTAGAGATAAGTATTTTAGGATAAGTAAAAACCATTTTTACGTTTAAAATTTCTTTTTTCAGATTTATCAGTATGAATGTCCCTGGCCTGCAGCTCAAGCTGAAATTACTACAATCAATGCTTACAAGGTAAAAAAAAATGTATATTTTATGTTAAAATTTGTTGTCACTAAAAGGCTGTCCGATACACATATTTTTGGTTCCGATGCCTATAGTATCTTCCAATCCGATGCACATGTCTTAGAACAAAAGACTAAAATAAAGTCCAAGGATAAAAGATACTATTTTTTTTATTACCTAACCAGCTTTATTTTAGATTGAAGGAGCAAAACTGCCAAATTTCAGTTTTCTGATCTTGTGCATGGTGATCTAAGTATCCTTTTTTGGGATTTATTTTTGGTTATGCGCAGAAAATATGAACTATCGTACTTTAAATGTTTGAAAAAATTTACCACATGAAATCACGTTCTAATTAAAAATCAAACAAAAACTACCGATTTACGAATTTTCTATAGCCTGCAACGACTAAAGATGTAAAAATATTCTGTCTTCATAAGGCCACCAAGATGCTTATTTACATTGTCTAACATGCATCGATCATTAGAGAATAACAGACGAGTAGACGCGACTCTGGTACGTAACCTCCGGTATTTACGAGGTAGTGTTAGGTGCGTCTCACCATGCCACCCTTTTTGAGGTGTTCGCCTTGTTCTCTGCTGATTAGATGCTAGATCTAAGGATTGAAGGATCCTGGCTTTCCGAGGTTCAGTGCTTATGAATCTGCAAGGCCCCTTGGGTTCTTTTGTTGGCTTGTTTTTACCATTACATTATGAATTTTGTAAACGTAACGGACTCTGACTCTCCGAAGTGCATCCGCATCATTGCGCACGCTTGTTTTCACCCAGCGAGACGTAAATGCTGATCGCATAATTTTGTATTGGCGTTACGCTTTTTTTGATTTATTCACGATGCTTGCAATTTTTAACAACGTAAGTGGTCACCGCCCGGTAATGGCCTGTTATATCGGCGCTGGTATGCTTTACAAGAAGGAGACACTGCTAGCATTAAAACGGGGAAAATGATTCACCCACAAGATCAGTTTATATTTGAATTTTTGTGTTTATTAAACTGCAAGATATGTTGCTATCCTAATTAGCCTGTAGTAATGTGCAATGGAAATAAAGAATGCTAACACTTGGAGTTAGCAATGTTTGTCAAGTTAACAAATCTAGGTGGTATTTATTGTTGCTGGGCAAAAAATATTATTGCGGGACATTCTTTGCCTGAACAGCAGTTTTTCGTTTGTCTACAGCCAGCGTATTGCTGGACAACAGGCTGTTGTTAACTACGGACCGGCAGATTTGATGCACACTAAAAAAATTTTTATTTTATTCATTTATTTAACAATAAAAAGTGACATGACCCGTAGTTATTTATGCGGGCACTTATTAGAAACAATTTTTTTTCTTCACGGCCTTAGTATGAAAGCTTCTGAGCCTGGAAAATCTGGAAAAGGCCTGGAGTTTAGTTTAGATGATGACGTACGAATCGTGGGTACCAGCTAAAGCTGCACTGATACCGATACTGTATCGGATCGGATCGGATCGGTTGCCGATATTTGTGATATTGGATCGATATCCGCAACTTTCGCTGAAATTTTGATAAGTCTGGAACCATTCGCAATAACGACATGCGATGTTTTCCTCAGGAAATCACTGAGTATCTTCTTAACTATATTTTAACTGTTGCTTACTATTTTTATATTTTTTATTTTAATAATTATTGGACTTGGAAGGAAAATGACTTCATTGAAAAAAAAATAAGGGATTAAATTTTGGGTATAGGTATCGTTATTGGAAAATTTTAAAAAGTAGATCGGTATCAGATTGGTAAAGTTGGTATTGGTGCAGCCTTACAAATAATCCATTTTCTATTTCAGACCCCAAGAGATAAACTGCACTGTGTCCTGCGCTGTTGCAACACAATCATGAATTTGTTGAATCTGGCGAACGAGAAATCGGTGCCTGCAGCTGACGACTTCATGCCGGTGCTCGTGTTTGTTTTGGTGCGTGCTAACCCTCCGAACTTGCTATCCAGCATCCAGTACGTGAACAGCTTTTATCAAAAACGTATTGAGGGTGAAGACGAGTATTGGTGGACTCAATTCTGTTCTGCTGTAGAGTTTATCAAAACCATGGACTACGATGACTAAAGTCTTATTCCCCCCCCCCCTCCCCCTTGTGTACATAAAAAGACACTTTTAACGGGTATCTTAACCACCATCGTTCTCGACGCTCTGCTATACAACATGAAAGACAATGAAAAGGTGGCCTATACAGTGCTGGGTAAGCAGCGAGGGATTGTGCGAACAGCTGGAAACCATTAGTATTGTTCAGTCTTTACAGTTTTATTTATATATTCAAATACAGTCCGATTAATCTTAGTTAAGAAGTTTGAGTTTAAAAAAGTGTAAATTAGGTTTCATATTTGATTTAGTAGCAAAATGACTACTTAATAGCATTCGTTTATTTCCTAGTCAGTTCCACCATTGACAGAATGGAGAGAAACATTTATTACTACTTTTTATTTAGTTGGAAGATATTTACAAAAATTGTTCACAATGTTTGATCAGATTTATAAATAAAATACCACCAGTGCCATGGTATCACAAGCAAAGGTCATCAAACATACAAAATCATAACAACGCCTTCCTAGTTAAGACTAGCTTAAAGAGCTCTAATCATACATTGTTTTTAGATATCCATTTAGGATTTGAGACAGTTGCTTTACCCTGTCCAGGATGGACTCTCTTTCGTGCGAACTGAGTCGCTGCTGGTCACGTTTCTGCATGAGTTTATCTGGGTGCCACTTGATTTGTTGTTCCCTGATGAGGAAAGTTGAAAAAGAAAACAGTTTAGTAATCAAGAGATTTTTTTTTTAGTTAATCTTATGTAACTACTTAATATAACTTGGATTTTGAAGTATGTATATAAAGAACTGATATTACTGTTGTGGTTGTCCTTGATTTCTACTTTTCAAGGTTCTTAAAATTGCAAACTTCGGGCTACTAAAATTTCCTATTATGTGGGTATGTGAGAGCAGAGGTGGACTGGCAAGTTCGGGGGAGGGGGAATGCCCAACTGGCCTCTTGCCCTGGTGGCCTCTCAGCAGAAATAAATAAGCTAGAAAGAAAATTCATTGTACTATTTTGAATATTTTTTTTTGTAATATACGGTTACTCTTCATTTATTCTTGCTGAGTTTCACATCTTTTGGCTGTGAATTAACCCTTCTCAGTTTTCAAGCAACGTTGGTTTTAGAAGTCTTTTTTTGTCCTCCAAACACGACGCCGAAATTTCAAGTTTCAACCACAGAAGGCCGCAGTTTACTAGTTGCGGTTTCTCGTGTCATTACGATTATTGAGTGAATGAACGAGCAGATGCGCCTACGTATTGCACCGAAGCCGCTCTTCTTGAAGTTACAAAGTGTACGTACGCATTCTGTCTCGAGTGATTGCATTAACTGACAAGACATTAACACATGGATCATTCGGTTACTATGAGCCACAGAGGTCATAAGATAAAGAGAAAGTGACGATGACGTTTCTTCTGTCACGGAAATGAGCGAACCGATGAGAAATCTTCAATTTGTTTTAAAACGACGAAAAACCGTCAAAGGTGGTTCGAAAAAACGAAAGTCGGGAGGGGAACGGAAGGCCATCTCGGTTAGGACGAATTTGGTTAAAGTCCATTTCGCGCCCGGTCAAAAGAACCTGGATTTCGGTGAAAAACTATGACTACTGCAGCCAGCTATAACTAAAACTGATACTTAAACAATCTCAGTATAGGAAGGTAAGCCCTGAATTTTTCGTACTCCTTACTTTTTCAAGGTGCAGAGCAACTCCATTGAGAATGATCTGTAACAGATTATCATCAGGTGTGTTTCTCACAAATTAGGTAAAATGAGGAATAAAGCATCTCGCCAAAATATACCACAACAGTAACATGACCGAATTCTAACAAATACTAAAGCCTGGCCTAGTACCTTTGATACCATGATGACCATTTTCGCTGAAGGGCTTAAATTTTCGATTTTTTCTTTCCTTTACTTCTAGCAATTCCGTGTCCTTAACTAGGCTTAGGTCCTATTTCCAGGTTTAAAAATGTGGCAATCGAGATTCAATTGTTGTCGAGTGCAGATCCAAGGAAGGCGCCGAAGAGAATAAAGCCGAAGAGCCTGTGGACCCCTCCATGTTAACTGTCAAAAATTGCCAAAATTGTTAGAAAAATTGTAGCTAAATTAAGACAAAAATTAATCAAAAAAATGAAACAAACATTCGGCGAGTGGGGGGGGGGGGGGGGGGGGGGGGGGGGGGGGGGGGGGGGGGG